>VXBL01004242.1:1050726-1068557 GCA_013400195.1 Aramus guarauna | reverse complement strand
AAAAAAAAAAAAAAAGCATTATGTTTATAGTTGCAACATCAAAACATATCTTTATATCCTTAAGTTATGGTGACTATTAGCAGTTCTGGTACAGCAAGCTTCAGTCAACAGCCATTGAGTCTAGGGAGGAGCAAGGAAGCCGATTTACAATAATTTCTCTCCTCAGAAACATAAGTGTGTTGTCTTGCATTGCTGAGCTGTGGGTTTGTTTAAAATTGGACATATCTGTTTTACAAAAGGGTCTTAGTCATTCTCTGACAGCTGATACGAAGCAAAGGCTGCTTGGTAAAGGAAAGCTTCTATTACAAACATCTTCTGGGACTTTGCAGTGATTACAGAAAGTTGTCGGTATAAAATGGTATTTTTAATGATACTGCAGATACAGAAGACCTTTAGTTTTGTATTTTATAAATAGTATTCCTAGAAAAAAGGAGCTGGGTGTTAGAAATTATTATGCTTCATTGATTACAAATTTGAGCTACCTATTCTTACTTGGCATGAAACTGCACAATTTCCTCTGTGTGTGATACTTTCTGAAATGACCACCTTCTCATTTCCCTTTGTTAAATGATGTTTCAGCCTCACCTGATACCAGATTCTTCTGTGCATTTACAGTAGTAAACAGGCTAAAAAAAAATAACGCTGACTTATAAACTGTTTATTTCATTGCTTGGTTCGCACTGGCCCCACTCTCTTTTTTCTGACTTGTGAAAAGTCTCATCAGTCTCCAAGATGTTCGTTTGCTGTGCTGCTGGGTGCTATGGCTACATTCAAGAAGGGATCAGGATTCCCTCAAATTGCCAAGATTTTTGCAAGTAGAGATGAATTCATGATGGGGCCTGAAACAAGAAGCGCAAGGGAGCTATTCACAACCGGAGTTGATACGTGCCATCTACCTAAGTTCCTCTTAGCCCCTGCTCCTACTTTGCCAGGCTGCAGGGACCCAAACCGGGTAGCGTACTGCAGCTCCTTTGCTGCCGCCACTTACAGACAGGGTTTTGACACCCACATCTTATAAAATCTAGGCAGAATATCATGACAAACCTGATTACAGGTAAAACTCATTAAACGCTGTGATGGGTTGGCTTTGGCTGGCTGCCAGCCCAGCGGATGGCGGGGGTGCGTGCTCGTAAGCTACCATGCTCCGTACTGCACTGCTGGCGTTAGCAAAGTTGTTTGGCTTCTGCTGGCTTCTCATCTGGCTTGCCAGGCTGTGGTTGTTATCAAAAGGAAACAACTTGTGCAGCTTATCTTTCTCCTCACACAGTGTAGGAGTGAGGGAGAGATTATTACACTGTTCCTGCTCAGTTTCTTGCCATAAGTAGCCAAGAGATATCCTTCTCACTCAGAAAAAGAGGTTAAATACCAATTTTTGTCTAAAGTTTGGATTTAATACAAATGAATCTAAGCTGTTCATTTCCAAATGCAATCCAAACAGCTGTAGAGAGACTCCACTACCTAACAGTAGCATCTTTAAGAAAGTTCCCAAGAAGTTAGGTACATAGTGAAACATGGTCCTTTTAGTATTGAGAGAAAAACATTACAAGGAATTCAGTGGTTTGAGTACGTGTTTGTTTACCACACACAAGAAAGTTACCACTGCAGTTTCAAAAGTAGAAAACATGATAACTTTTCTTCTTTGTGTGTTAATGCAAAAATAACAGTTACACAACCAGCCATTTTATTCCAGTTATTTTATTTACATACACACACACATGCACACACACTTACGCATCCTCTCCTAGAATCAAGTTCAAGGTTTTTAAAATATTATTAGTTTTACCTGAATTAGCCATCAAAAATGTTATTAAAAATATCTCAACATGAAAAAATATGTTTGTTTCAATTTTCTGTCAAAAGATGAAATTAGTTATTCCAGTTTTTAGCTGAAATGCTGGTTACGTTCAGCAGAAGAAAGGCATACTATCTGTATTCTCACTTGCCCTGAACACATAGATAAGCATGTTTTTGGTTTGACAGAAAAATCTTATTCTGCACAGGTATGAAAGCTTTCATACATTATGTTTTCCTCCTCAAAGTAGTATTTGCTGACAAACTCATTTGCTGACATGAGATTTATCATGCATGTTCTATTACAAGTCTTTCAAAAGAAAGCATATAGTCAACTTGCTTTTCCACATCCTGTGTTTTACTGAGTTTAAACATGAATATGAGCATTTTCCTTTAGATATCACGCTGCTAATTTTATAGTTCATATAAAAAGTTGTTCTGCAGAGCCTTCCCGCAGCTAGTCGTGGCTAAGCCCTTGCTTCACAGTGCTGAAGTAATAGTTAGCCACCATACACCTGTCAATCATCATCCAGATGAATTAAAAAGAAGTGCCTCTAGAATACAGGTAGAGATGAGGTTTTTTTGGTCCTACAGAAAGTATATCTTAAGGCTTTTGCAGTACACTATAGCTATCAAGTACTGATTCAGAAGCATTAAAGCTGTGATAAAGTATCTGTCTATGCATCAGCAACTTTAATCTTAAGAAATACATGACAGTTCAAGGTTTTGATTATCTACATATATGTATGCTGACTGCTCAACACTAACATCTTTTGCTGGAAACAATTAAATATTCAACTTAATCTTCAGATTTTTAAAGGTTTCAGCTCTGTGGCTGAAAAGCACTCCCCAGGTAAACATTTTTTCCTGCAAGAAAGCACCTTGATTAGACAGGTACACAGTGTACCTCCTTCAGCCAAAGGGGCAGTACACCTAATGAGACAGCGTCCTGGTTTTTTGGCTGAGATAGTTAATTTTCACAAGAAGCTGGGAGGGAACACACCCAGGACAGCTGACCCAAAGTAGGCAAATGTATATTCAATAGCATACGACGTCATGCTCAGTTTATAAGGAGGAGGAGCTGGCCAGGACGGAGAGATGGCTGCTCGGGCGTGGGCTGGGCACCAGGTTCCAGGTGGTGAGCAAATTACATTGTGTATCTCAGTCTGGCTGAGATAAAGACAGTTTAACAGGTAAAGCAAAAGCCACACACGTAACCAAAGCACGACAAGGAATTCATTCACCACTTCCCATCAGCAGGCAGGTGTTCAGCCCTCCCAGGGAAAGCAGGCCTCCATCACACGTAACAGGAAGACAAACCGCCATCACTCCAAACATCAGCCCCTTCCTTCCTTCTTCCCCCAGCTTTCTATGCTGAGCATGATGTCATATGGTATGGAATATCCCTCAGGTCAGTTTGGGTCACCTGTCCTGTCTGTGTCCCCTCCCAGCTCCTCGTGCACCCCCAGCCTACTCACTGGTGGGGTGGTACGAGAAGCAGAAAAGGCCTTGGCTCTGTGTAAGCACTGCTCAGCAGTAACTGAAACATCCCTGAATTATCAACGCTGTTTCCAGCACAAATCCAAACCAGCCCCATACCAGCTACTATGAAGGAAATTAGCTCTATTCCAACCAAAACCAGCACAAGCATTTATTTGATAGAGTTACGTCAATTTTCTGAGTAGCACAGCACCAAGAAACCCTTACTATGCTTCATATCTTTGGTAGTAGTTTTAAATGAGACAATTAACAACTTAAAAATAAGTCTCTGTTAGTTTTCAACAAGCAAGTTTAATTTTTGAGGTTTTGTTGGTGAAGATTAAGTAGGGACAAAAAAAAACAGTGCTGCAATGAGTTGAGCACAGAGACAGAGATTGTACAGTCTCATCTGCAAACATCTGAATGTCTACTGTTACAGGAGACAGATTATTTAAAAAAGTTTTATCAAGTTTTGAGTTAAAAAATAAACAGGTAGGATACAGCCTCTGACCAACAAGCAAGTGTAAAGATCTATCCTGAAAAAATTGTAACTAAATATTGTTTAAACTTGGCAGTCATAGCCAATCCTCACATCACAACCATCAGTGAATTCATCCAATAAATTTATTAGGCTCTAGTAACGCAGGGCAACATGATACCTGCTAAAGAATAGGAGACAGATGGAATTTTAGGAATTCTAGAACATCTTTTGTGTCTTTCTACCTTGGTTTCTATTGCACAGAAAGGATAGAGAATAAATGTTTCTGAACACTCTCCTACCTGATTACAAAACTTCTAAAAAATAACTTTTTCTCTCTTAAGCCAATACTAAAAAAATGTTTATACGAGCTAAACATAACGATGACGGGTTTTACTGCTATCGCATTTTTGCCAATGCCTGGTCAATGTATTCTATGAGATACTCTGGATAAATCTGATGTTTCTCAAAGATGACAAAGATAGAAGGATTTGAAGAGCTATTCACACAACTGTCATAGAAGTTTTGGTTGTCCTTCAAGGGAGGCCGAACATAAGAAGAATCGCCAAGAGTGAACTCTCCCACCAGCACCCGTGCCAGAAACATGGTCTTGGTGTGTGAGCCTTCCCTGCAGTAGTTGTCAGAATAAGATGCATCCCTTGCAAAATAGCTTCCTGCAGAAAAGAAACCAAGACAGAGTTGGTAAGACACCAAAATTGCAGGGAAGGAAGTGATACAGTGTGAAAACGAATTTGTAAACAAAAGCCATGAAGCAGTTCATGAACAACCTTTCCAAAACCTTCACTTGTCCTGTATGTCCTTCTCTGTGACGACGACCACTCTGTATTACCAACACTTTTATTTTTCACAGCACGGATATTAAAAAGCCACACAAATAACGTTTTAAATATTATCACATTCCTCAAAAAGATTTCCTCCTGACCCTAGGCGTCCACCTTTCCCCAATCTCACCCAAGGTCCTCTCTTGACAGAGGCTACTAATATTCATTAGAACATTTCCCAGAGTTACAAAGTATTCAATCAGATGGGTGGGTAGTCAGTCAGTGGGCCTGTCTCCTGGCTGTTCCACTTGGTATGTTTATCCTCTCCTGTACACAGGACAATCTAAAGGAATACAATTTGCTAAGAAAGTAAAAAGCCTGTGACCACAATGGCCTTTATGTTCCTGGAAAAAAAAACCCCACAACAAAACAAACAAAAAAACCCGACCAAACCCCAAGTAAATAATGCCACATAGCCTTCCTGTAGGAGCTTGGAGAAATTGGAACACAAGTAAACCTGGAGTCTAGGAAAAAACATCCCTAGAACTGGCCTCTCCTAAACCTTTATTTTCTTGCAAAGACAGAGTGGAGCAGAGAGGCCAAGGCCTTTCGGTATGCCTTAGCTCCAAATGACCATTGCCAGTCAGCTATGTTGTCTACATCATCACAAAGATAAGCCCTAGATCGGCTGAGTGCCCTCTTTCTAACTTCACACCTCTGCAGTAACTACTGAGAACTTTTTTAGCAAGTCCAGGGTTAATGAAAGAGCTGAAGAACAACCTTTGCCATAGACTGTCCCATGAAGGCCACAGATCCTCCAGTCAAAGTTTTGATGACAGATGGCATCAATGTATTTATTACTGGTCCCATGAAATAAAAATCGCTCATCCACAGCCTTTCCACCATTGCTCTTCTGCATTTGTTCCTTCTGCCTGCAATGAGAAGCAGTATCTTTGCAGTTCCAGGCAGGTTCCAGCCATATGAGCACTCAGACAATTTTACACAAAGAGGACATTCTGAAAATCCTTACACTAAGGCCTAAACTTTGAGCATACAGGGTATCTTGACGTCTAGCTGTGTAAAAACATGCTTTTGCTACACACAAATGCCTCCAGACATTTAATAATAAAGATGTTTTGTTTCATTCAGTGCCTATTGGGAGAGGGGGAGGAATCTTAGCATTATTTTTTTTCCTAAACACAGGAGTTCATGTTAAGGCTTTCCCTCAGTGAGTGTTGCATTTAGTTTTGAAGGCTGTTTCAGTCTTGACCAGCTACAAAGCAGTGTTTGTGCCAGATGTGACTGATTACCAGCTTCAAGGCAGCTGTCCTGGACACAGGCCTGGCAGAAGTCAAATCCACTTACTCAGGAGCAAGGATTCCTCCCACAGAGCTCATCTGACTATTCTATGCTCTAGGTCTTGACTGAGTTTTGGTTTTGTCAGTACCTCTTTATCTACACGTTGACCTTGGCTTGGTATTTCAGTGGAGGAGTGGAAGCAGATTCTTAAATGCAGCTGCATTTCAGGAATGTGTGTGTCTAGCATACAGCTAACTGCAGAAACAATAAACTTCATGCACACATACCAGAGCAGTATTTTACACATACCATTGATACAGTATCCAGAGAGATGGGTTCTGAACTCTACAAATCCTTTTAATAACTGTTTTGGGCATTGTGCGTTGAAAGCCCACCTTGACTTTCTCGTATTCTTCAGAAGAACTGTCAAGCTCAATCAGCTGTAAGGAAAACATTAAAAAGTTACTCTCATCTTTTACTAAATCATAAGAAAACCACCCTACCTAGTGCACTACTCAGACCTTTAAAGTATTTTCTGTGAAGAAGAGGTACGAGCAGCAAAATACTCTTGGAAAAAAGGCAGATTAGAGATCCCTGCTCTGTAAAAGTGAGCTCTTACCTAGGGAACATTAACTCCTGCAGTTTAAGATACCAGCTTGCTCTCTCACAGGAGATTAAAGGAGCTTGGTGCTTTTGTGCAGCCACTCAGCCCCTTTTAATATTTGGGCTAAGATACATTTGCACGCATATATCAAACTACCTAAATACACGAAGAAATAAGCACATAAATAAAAAAAAGAAAGAATAGAGAATTTATGTTGCAGCAAATCAAAGAGTACCTCTACACCCATGCATTTTAAATCTTTATACTCCCTACAGTCAGGGAACACAAACTGCACTGCCTGTTACGTTTTTAAATAAATTGAAAAGCCTTTATTCAATCAACCATTTTAGGAAAGTGTAAGGACACTGCCAAAACTCAGTTCCTGACGTGATAGTCCTAAAAGCAAGCAGTTTTCTACTTGCATGTTTTCCCTAGGAACACCGAGAATATCAACATCAGCTTTCCCTATTTTTTTTATTGACAATTTCTTGAGGATTTGTATTGTGCAAGTTCATAATTTTCAAGCTAAATGCAAGACGATCTGTTCTGTAGGTATAGTTACTGGAGTTGACAAAGGTGGTGGGGAGACAGGCAGGAAGTCAGCAAAGGTAAGCCATGCAGATATTAACTGCGTGCGTTACAAAAGTAAACAAGTTCTCTCCACTGGAGTTATGGCACATTTTAGTAAACGATCCCAATGCAAACTCTGCTTGTTTCAGCAATGTTCCATAGACATACAACAGTCTACTTATACACAGCTCAGGGAATGGCTACCCTCAAGTTCAGAGGCACGATTTCTTGCTAATGCTCCAGCACCTGTTGGACTTCAAAGTTACGTATCTTGGGAACCTGTAACAGTCTTGCCAATACAGCATAAGGTTCAGGCAAATTTGCCAAGGAAAGGGATAAATAGTAGCAGTGAAAGTCAACATTGCCATGGTTATATTGACACAATTTGTTAGTTTAAATTTGGGTCTAGTTTCACCTCTAGGTCTGCCCAACATGATACCAGGCTCAAATTTACCAACGCCTCTGCATTATGTGACATATGAAATGGTCATCTACAAAGGCACGAGAAACACTGAACTGATGTAATAAACCTGTACGCAACAAAACGGACAGACAGAAAAAACAAAAAGCTCCAAACCTTGAATCCCAGTTCAGGCAAGGCAGATTTGTCCCAGTGAGCTGGAATGTGCTTGAACTGTTCTCTGTGTTTAAAACCGCTGTATATTACAAGACATTACAAGTAGGTAATTAAAACAAAACAAATCCCTACATTTTATGTACATATAACGCTAAATATTCTTGCAAAGTTTAGGGACAATATAGGCAACTGAACATATTCAGAAACACTTCAAAATTGTCTTTTCAGTTTAGTACATGAAAATACTTGTTCCAAATCATGTCAAGACTTACGGCAGGAAGATGCCAAATGAGAAAAAAAATTAGATATGTACCGAACTAAACATGAAGTAGTTCTTTTAGTTGCAAAGAGTTGAATGTATACATAAAAGCTCTGCTACAGTGCAGTAGATAAATAAAAATGCATGCAGTATCATATCAGTACGACAGAAACAGAATAGATACAGCCCTCCCCTCTACTTCTACCTTAATTAGCACATTTAGGTGCTCTTTTCTGTGTTGTTTAAGCAAGCACTATGTGCTGCAAGGGAATGCATAAAAAAGGTTGGCTGTTACATGCAATTGTGTAAAACTTCTCCCCTTGCAGACTCTTTCCTTTTGCTTCACCTGTAACAACTACTACTTTCCTCTCAGACAGGTTGTTCTCAGAAGAATTGTTTCTAAACTTGTACTTAGCTTCGAAAATTACTGATCTCAGATGTCAGAAATGGCTAGTATGCATAAGCATTATTGCTTCCATCTTCATCAGCTGCTCTAATAAGACAGCTCCTTCTAATCAGCAGCTCCCTACAACATTGCTACGTGTTGAGTTATTTTCTGTGCTTCCACGCTTTCTGTGGCCAAGCCCAAACTTCCTTCAGCCCCCCAAGGCTCCAGAGTTGCTTGAAAACTGTTGGCCCGGCTGCAATACTGCAGGCATTTTTGTAGGAAAGGTATGTCCCTTCCCCTCTCAATTTCTTTCACAATTGCCTTAATAACTACTCCTTCACCTTATTAACACCCTCGGAAGACACTGTGTTCACAATGCACTAAATCCATCACCTCAGAATGAGCAGTTGCAGTTTACCTTGCTCTTGTCTCTTCTACCTCTGTCTGAGAGACAAATTTAGGTCTTCTGCAAATCTCTCTCTCTGTTTTGTAGTGAATGTTTTTCTGAATCATGGCTGGAGAAAAGAAAAAAACAAAACACCAAAAACCTGAACAATCAGAAATACGATTTAGAAAGCCTTCACATTGCAGCAAAACTTGCCACTAAGCTGTTTTGTTAAAAATGTTGAAAAAAAGGCACCGACCTTTTTTCTTGCTACACAAAGGGAAGTCAGAGCAGGATGTGGAACCCACAATCAATCTGTATAAATAACTGAGGAGGATTTTAGTTTCAGTTTTGCTATTCACTTTAGAAGGGATGGTAAAACAATAGTAGCTATTTTCTCTTCATTGTTCCAAAAGCCACACTGAAGCAAAAAGGATCATTGTAAAGTATCTCCTTTTGCTAGATGGATTGCATCCCCTGCTTCTCAACTTGCAATCAAGATACTGTCCTCCTACATGTACGTCTGGATTTCAAACCCTATAAACACAACCTAACAGCTACCTCAGGCCATTCTTTTTTATTGACCACCAGCAGAAACAAGTCACAGCAACCCGAATTTGAGAGGCATTCTTTCTGTAGCTACTGCCACATCATATGAGCAACTAAGAGTGAGTAGCAGCCAGCAGAATGAGTCCTCATCTTCAGAGGGATACACACAGGAGGAAAACAAACCATCCTACCTCTTGACACTACCAAGCTGACGTGGTTTAGGCTCAGCTGAGCACCACGCAGCCGCTCGCTCACCCCTCCCCGGCAGGGTGGGGAGGAGACCGGACAAACAAAGGCAAAAGCCTCGTGGGTTGCGATAAGGACAGTTTACTGAGACAGCAAGGGAGAGGGAAACAAACAACAACACTACTGATAACAGAGATACACAATAGGTGATAATGGAAAGCAATTTACCAATCCCAAGGACCAACCGCACCCTCAGCACTTCCCGGAGCCGCGCCGAAACCGCCCCTCCCCGACTAGCCCCCCTTTTCTGGTGAGCATGGCAGCACATGGTATGGAATAGCCCCTGGCCAGCCTGGCCCCCCTGGCCTGGCTCCTGGTGACATTACCTCTATCCTAGCCAGAGCCAGGACACAAGCCTAGAAACTAAGTTTTGGAAGATGTCTACATTGAACATGCTTGCCTGTTACTAAAAAACCCAAACCTTATAAAAGGGATTGACTTACTATGCAATTTTCTTTTCTAAGCCAGACAAGTTTCCCCAGCCTATAGAGAAGATTACAGCATTGCTTTCAATTGAATCACAAACAACATATCACATACCCTTTCTGCTTGGGTTTTGTTTTTTTTTTTCCCGCCATGCCGAGTGAGATAGTAATGGAGAGTTGGATGAAAGGCAACTATGCCAAAATGACAGTATGGGCAAGTTGATTCCCACCACCACTGTTCCCCATGATTTTTGAAGAGGATACCTGGAAAGGCAACAGCTCAGAGAGGACAGTGCCATCACAAGTGGCTTAAATTTCCTGAACTCTTGGAAAACCCATCTCTCTATTTTGACACAGTCAAGGTATTTCCTCAGCCTTTTCAGATAGGTAGAGCTACAAAAAGAAAATAGCTACATAAATATTGCAATGCTAAAGATTGTCTGGACCCCACACTTTGCCCGAGTATTCCTTTTTCTGCAAGCCAGTGATTAACACAGACCAGAAGCTGGCTTACCAAGTCTTCCAGAAGTTTCTCACCATTTGTGTTGGTGTTAGCATCAATGGCAATGTCACACTTTTACTTGCTGACAGACATTTTGAAACCTAGCACAAGAACTTCTAAAAAATAAAATGTCTGGGGAAATAGGAATGCTACTTTGCTTATGTGAACAGCTCTTATCCTGAGAAGTTTGATCTGCCTCTGTAAGCATTGCAGTTCAAAGTTCAGTTCAAAGTTCAAATTTCTCTCTCCTATCTACTGTACTACCGTAGTTTAAAACTGCAAAAGACCAGGGAGGGAGAGAGGGAAAAGGAGAAAAACAAAACAAAACAAAACCCCAAGAAAATGGAACATACCTCCAAAATTGAGTTCATATTCTTGTCTTCCAGCTTTGAAGTTCAGCGTTGGAGAACCTTTGGCTATATAAGCTTTCTCCAGGTCATCACTAGTGACAGTGGCAGCTGCATGATTATGATCCTGTCAGGCCAAAACCCAGAGGAAAAAAAGATTCGCTTGGTCTGTTATATACAAGCAAGTTTAAAAACCAACAACTGTCATATGGTATGGTGGCTGCAGTATTTATCAGCCTTTGTGCATGATAATGGCTGTCAGGCAAAACCCTGTTGAAACCACCTCTAAAACAAACCAAGCAGTGTTACAAAGCTTAAATTTACATTACAAAGCGCACACCGTGAACACTACTACTGAGACTGCACATTCACCAACTAGACCTTAGCAAAGATGCACAAAGTACTGCTGGAACCTCAGAAAAGGAAGTTTTAGTCAGGAGCGGTGAAAAGAATGTATTAATGTGATCCTATCCAGCATGACTCACTGAAGAATTATCTATCAGTAATTTTTGTGACTCACCAGTAAGCACTCCCCTACATGAACCTGTCAAATTCTCAGGGAAAAGATCCCATTAGGCCTCTAAAGTCCATCTGTACGGTATGAGTGAGAGGGAGGAAGCAAGAGGGTAGCAAAAGAGGTGATGATATATAAACACTGTGTACTTTTCAGTAGCTCTGCACTTTTAACAGAGTTGAGAGTCTCCCTATTTTTCCACACTTACTTTTTTTCCATACTCCTGCCACAGGCCGTATTCATCTTTCCAGTACCAGATCCATTGTGTTGTAAGAATGAAGTGAGGGGGCTTGGTCACAGAGGAGGCTGTAGAAAGACGTCTAACCTTTGCAAACCCACAGCACATATTCACAAAGCAGATACATGACAAGACAGAGCCACTTCCAGCAACATCATTATTAAATCTATAAAAAAAAAGGGGAAAAAAAAAAAATCAGAACTGTGAAGCTTTACACGTAGGTTCAGAAGCCCATCACAAATTTCCAAATTAAGTCAACATCACTCAAAACCAGAATACAAACCTGCAGTTTCCCCCACAATCCCAGTTCTGTCTTGCGTTTGTACATATTTTGCATTACAGTATTACGTCTCACATTGGTTCCGTGTGCAGTAACCATTATCAGCTCATAAATTAGTGAGTTACATAAGATGAATAGAAACAGTGGAAAAAGTACACTGCCTTCTTCTTGCTAACCAACTATATTCTAAAAAGAACACTGTCATAACTTAAGTATGGCTTCAAAGAGCCTATAACACAACGTAAGAGGGCTAGATAAATTCTCCAGCATGGGACACAGCATACTGGTAGAAGCCCCTTCCAGTTCCAAATTCTTAAAGGTATTTCCCTATTCTTAACGGTTCTCTGCACCTCTCTCTCCAGATACACTAGGTGTTCTACCAGTTCCACAATATGGACTGGGGGGGAAGAGCGCTGGAGGGGCAAATCTCATGCTACCTTTCCATCCTCCACCTCAAAAGGTGAAAGAGAAAGTTACTTCTAAGCATAGGGTCAAGCTGTGTATTGACAAGCTCTAACCGAAGACAGATTCCCACAAGTACTTGTGATAAAATTGCAGTTCTCTGCAGCTTTCCAGCAATTCTTAGTGAGGATTAAGACTTCCTATGGTAGCAACAGTAGGAAGTATTTATACATTTTTTCACAGCCAAGAATATTAGTCTATGGGTCAGTCACATAAAATAACTGGTGGATTGACCCTGGCCAGCAACCAAGTACCCACAAAGTTGTTTGCTCACTCCCCCTCCCCTGCACAACAGAAGGTATAAAATAGGAAGGGCAGAAGTGACAAAAGTTGTGGGTCAATATAAAGGCTGTCCAATAGGTGAAGAAGGAGGGTGGTGGTATAGATAAACAAACAAACAAAGCAAAGCAAATCGCTCACCACCTCCCACAGGCAGTCTAATGCCCAGCCAGCCTCCAAACAGCACCCACCTTGCAAACCAAAAACCCAGCCCTCTTCTTCCTCTGCCCCAGGTTTTATTGCTGAGCATGACGTCATAATGGTATGGGAGATCCCTTTGGTCAGTTCAGGTCAGCTGTCCTGGCTGATCCTCTCCCAACCTCTTGCCCACCCCCAGCCTGCCCAATGTGGAGGAGCAGGGCAGAGTAGGGGAAGAAGAGGAAGCCTTGACTCTGGGCAAGCACTGCTCAGCAACACCTGAAACACTGGTGCATTATCAGCACTGTTTCAGTCACAAATCCAGAAGACAGCACCATATGGGCTGCTATGAAGAAAGTTAACTCCATCCCAGCCAAACCCAGTACGGTAACTCAGAAGGTCCTATACAGACTCCAGGCATAAGTAAGTCACAATGGAGCAGATCTCCAGCATAGCGAGGTCAATAGAATACCGAATGAAGCTACTTATGTACTACAGCAATAGTATCATAGAAATTTATAGCCACCAAGGGTCTGGTCCAATATTGCAAACTCCAAACATAATTAAATTTTATAAGAGTTTATACCTGGCGTTACTGGGGTCACAATATGCTTTTTCTATTTCTTCCATATTCTTCAAGTCCTTCCAGGTATTACCATCAGAGATCTGCCATCTATATGGCAAGTGAAAATGAGTTCTGATACACTTGTCTATAAAAGTTTAAAAAAAAAAAAAGTAAGGGATACATTATTTTTACAGTCTATAAGAAAAACTCCAACATTTCAGGGCTCTACAACTAGCTTGTCAAAGTATCAAATGCATACCTATGGAAAGTGTTCACCTACAGAATCATTACAAGCAATAACTCAGAAATTTTCAGCATGATCAAGCGAAACGTAGTTTTTGAGCTTAAGCAGAAGTTCAGTTTCTGTACCTACTAGATTCTCTTTGTGCCTCAAAATTGCTAGCAAGAGCTCAGTGGTGAAGGATCGTTCTGTCTTCTCAGAGACAAAAATTTACAATGAATCAAGACCACAAGCTCACACAAAACTATTATTTCACATACAGAATTAACAGTGTAGACTCAAATATCTATGCTTAACTATTTAGTCCCAAAATGGTATTACTGAGGGGGGGGAAAACCCCCCCAAAACCTAAACACAAAACACTTCTTAAGTTTTAGGATAGGAGGTAGCTCATTTACAGACTTCAAGAAGTCTCTAAGGGTCCAGGCCCCACCAGGAGGAACAAGAGTAGTGGTAGCAGTGGCTCAGGTATCACAAGTGTTACTTGGAAATCATTCGAAGAGTCAGTATGCACTCACTCAATAGAAGAGAAGATCACATCACCAATACGCATACGCATAAACTTGAGGCTAGCTTTCATAATAGAACAACAAACAACTTAACTACAGGGAAAGTCAGGGAGTCTGCACCATGCAGTTCTTATGAGAAGGTGTGCACTACATCAGGGAGCTACTACAGGTCACGAACACCAAGAAGGAAAAGGATGACAAAAGGACAAGAAGAAAGCTGGCAGAGCGGCCTTTTTCCTGGACAAGTTGGAACACTTTGAAAGGGAGACAGGTCACACAGATGGAACAGAGGAGTGCTAGAAGGAGCAAGAAAGAATATAGAATTCAGAGTATCTTTTCTAGCTACTTGGAAATGGGACTCCTGTCATTCAGTGTCAGTTCACCCTTAGATGAACACAGGTGGAGTAGCCAAAGTCCAGCACAGGCTGATATTATACATTTCAGAGTAAAACAAAACAGCTCCTTTATTTGGTATACCAGGTAGGTCAAACACTTTCCTACCAGCACTCAAGATTACAGTGAGATCTAACTATAGATAAGCATAAGCCTTGAAGTTTCCCCTTTCTGTGAAAGACATCTATCACTTTCTCTGAGAGCCATGGTTTTGCCCCAGCCAGCAGCTAAGCTCCACACAGCCACTTGCTCAGCCTTCCCTCCCACAGGGATGGAGAGAATGGGAAAAANTTATCAACATTGCTCTCATACTAAATCCAAAACACAGCACTGTACCAGCTACTAGAAAGAAAATGAACTTTATGTCAGCCGAGACCAGGACAATGAGAAAAGGGAAAACAGACTGGAGTTGCTATAGTCACAACCTACCTTTAAAGCCGCAACTTCTGTACAGATGATATAAACAGATCTGTTCCAAATCATCATCATTTGTAGTTGAGGATACTTGGCTAGAGCTGTTTTTTCTCTCTAGAGGGGGGGGAATTATAATCCTTATTAACACACCTTGTTCCAATAAGCCCTCTCAAAAGTGCACCTATGTGTAGGGAAGAAGCCTACGGTGTTGATAACTATGAAACTGCATTCAGCTCCAGAAAGGCACTGAAGTCTTTGATAACCTTGTATACTCAAAAGTCCTATCCCTTTATTCATCCTTTCTAAACCTGACTTTCCTGTAACTGCTAAATTCCTCAGAAGCAGTTTTTAGATATCACTACATAATAATAATAGAATCCAATGCCTTTACATTTCTAGATGGACTTGATTTAACCACACATTCCACATAGCTGTACACATTGGCAGCTATAAAATCTGAAGTCTCAAAATTGGTACTTCCATAAATTAAAGCACACCTAAGGAAACAAAGAAGGGAAGAAGGAACTGCAGGGAGAATGGCAGAGATGAACACATGCACACACACACACACTTGGATTTTCCATTCTGTTATCCTTTTCTTCCCTGCTAGATTATACTTAACTTACGATTCTAAGGAACTTCAAAAGAAAAGAACAAACAAAATATTACATCTCTGCAAAGTAACTAGGATACTGCTGTCTGTATTCTTGTGCTAAACAATCACTGCATTAAAGAAAAAAATTGGTTAAAGTAGTTTATAATCACACAAGTAAATGCCACCCCTGTTCTTAAACGGTTCACTACCCTTGTGTATGTTTTTTTACAAAAAACAAACAAACAAAAAAACCTCCCTATTTCCAGTTCCTGTTATGCATTTCTAACCCCAAATTTAAGATTTTTATAAATATCAAGCACTTTATCTCTCAGGAACCCCCAATGCCTTGAAATCCACTTCACTTGTCAAGACACAAATCTCTGTCAATCAGAAAGGTGTAAGGTACCTCCTAAAAGACACATCAAGATGTGAATTCTGTTTTCTTTTTCTTAATGACATCTGTGAGAATGTTACATTCACTATAATGATTCTTCTTTTCAAAAGCTGATATCGTTTACCTTTGCATGGTGAAGACTTGGCATCTTGTATGTCACACACGTTCCTGTTGCCATCGTTTATGTCATACATATTCCTATAAATGGAGGGTAGTTTCTGAATTATGTTTGAGCTCATTCCCTGTCTCTCCAGTTTGTCATAACATTCTGACTTTAATAAATCATGGGATCGCTTGCAGCTGCTGCCAAATTTGCACTGTCCCCGCAAAAAGTACTGGCAAATATGGAGTTTGGTGCAGATCTTTTTATAGGTACAAGATCCATAAGGTCCATCACCTTTGTTATAATATGAGCAGACCTTGGGTGGAGAAAAAGAAATAAAAAAAATTAAAGTACAATGTGCTCATATAGACTGCTTGAATTCACGACTTTTAAATTTTTACGGCTACGTGTTTACATTTGCATTTAAAAGACTTATACAAGTTTCTTCTTGTTTTCCAAATGATTGCTAGATAGTTTTCCTTTTTCCCTGCTAGTGTCTAGAAAGATCTTTCAGACAGACAACAACCATCTTATAGACATTCCCAAGCAGATGGGATTTTGTTCTAAGTCACATAAATATAGGATAGGCAATTTTATTGTGTCACTACCCAAACTCTTTGGTTTTCTAGTTTTGGAATAGTGATTGAACTGAATTTGATTGGTAAGAAGTATTGGATCTGGCTGGGATGGAATTAATTTTCTTCCCAGCAAACCGAATGGTGCTGTGTTCTACATGTGTGATCAAAATAGTGTTGACAACACATCAATGTTTCAGCTACTGCTGAGCAGTGCTTGTACAGTGTCAAGGCTTTCTCTTTTTCTCCACTCTGGCCCCCCCACTCCAGGGTTGGTGGGCTGAGAGAGAAGACAGCTGGGACCACTGGCCCAAACTGGCCAAAGGGGTATTCCGTGCCATATAATGTCATGCTCTAAAATAAAAAATTAAAAAAAGAGGGGGAAAGAGCAGAGGTGGGTCCTTCTTACAAGGTGAGCCTCGCTCCAAGACTTGCTGGGCATTGGTCTGCTTGTGGGAAGTGGTGACTAACTTCCTTTGCAACACTTGTTTTCTCCCCTCTTTCATCCATTTGCTAAACTGTCTCCATACACAAGTTTCGTCACCTTTTTTATTCTTGTTTTGGGGCGTGGAAGAGGGGAGTGAGTGAAGGGCTGTGCTTAGCTGCCAGCTAGGGTCAACCCACCACAGAGGATATGGATTTAAAGTTTTAGATTTGCATTATGCTAACTAAACTGACACCTAACATCTCTAGCCAGTATCAAGCCTCTTCCACTTTGTGATGCTCACTGAAACACAAGGCTAAGAAACTGTCACAGCACTACTCACCTCTGGTAAGAGGGAAGGGTCATTTTGAAGCAGAAGCTGGCGAAGTTCATCACTGTTAAAACGCTCGAGTCCATGTTGTTTTAGAACACAGAGATTGTGGTCTGAGTAGAAGTTGTGAACAAATTTGCATTCCTTCCTACAAGTTAAGAAATCCAAGCGCAAAAGAAGTGTAACAGACTGGCACTATCTCATTATGCCAACTCTATTACACTGAACAGGTTAAAAAGCACACCAAATTAGCTAGTTTCAGAAAAAAACTGTAGCACTCCTTTATAAAGTAATTATGTTATTTGCTAAGCAGATTACATAATTAGTCTGAGGATAATTGCCACGCTATTTCTGATTTACAGCCGTTATGGCATTAGTGTAGTCTGACAATATTGGCATTTTTGACCTGCAGCTCACAGCCACGAGCGAGAAAACAGCAAAACGCCGGAGTGACGCTCCCTCCCACTCACACCGATAAGCACATTCCCCCGGTTACTGCAGCACAAAGCGCCCAGATTCGCTGTGTGCGGGGGGAAGGCTCTCACCCTCACCTCACGGGGGNGGGGGGACGGCCCCCCCCCCCCCCCGGGGGGGGGGGGGGGAGGGGAGCACCCGAAGTTGGGCGGTGAGCCAGGGAGGAAGTGCTGCAACCCAAAGTCTGTGAAACAACTGCTTGCGTCTCTTTCCTTTGGAGA
>VXBL01004242.1:938553-1050201 GCA_013400195.1 Aramus guarauna | reverse complement strand
CGCAGGGCCCAGCCTCGCCTGCCCCCTTCCCAATCCTGGCAGCGCTACGCGGGTCCCCCCCGGTAGCCCCAGGCGGAGAGGCGGCGATGCAGGCGCCCCGGACCGCCGCCCGCCCCTCACCTCACCTCGCCTGCTGGTTGCGGCAGAGCCCCTTCAGGTGGTACTTGCAGAGGTGCAGCCGCCCGCACTGCCCCTCGCAGCCCGCGCCGTGCTCCTGGCACAGCCGCACCGGGCTTTTGGCCACCACCGCCACCACCTCTGCCGCCGCCCCCGCCGCCTCACCGGGCCGCCGTACCAGCGTGAACCGCTGCGCATCCCGCAGCAGCAGCGCCAGCTGCTCCGTCGTGGGCCGCCCGGGCAGCCGCCGCTGGAGCTCGCCCTGCTCCAGGGAGCCGCCGCTGGCGCACAATACTTGTAGCACTTGGTCGGCTAACGCCATGACCGCCGCGCTGCTTCCTTCCTCGGCCGGAGCCGCACTCGGGGACCGGCCCCGGGCAGCCCCGCCCCGGAACGCCCCACCCGCCGCTGCGGGGAAACGAAAACGAAACCGGCGGCACGGGGAAACGGGCAGGGGCGGGGCCATCGCTGCCCATCCCTGCCCATCCCTGCCCGCAAGGCCCGACTCTCCCTTCGCCTGCTGAGGCGGTCCCAGAAAGCCAGGGCCACCCAAAAGGCGTTGATATCTCTTCAGCGGGGCTTGGGGGGTGGGTGGTTTGGTTTGGTTTTCTTTCGCCTGACTGCGGGGAGGGAGACACATGCGGTGGTACTGCGTGAGGGCCCTTCGCCTCCCTCCTCCTGATGATTTCTGGGATGTATTGGCCATTTTTAACCAAATTCGACCAAAAAAGGGTGGCAGCTGCAAGGTTGCACATCTCCTATAGGAATAAGTGGCCCAGGGGAGAAGAGAGACTGCAGCCAAGTCTCCTTCACCACCTTCCATTACAGGAAGAAGGCTGGTGTGTGAATTCAACCATCGCGAGGCACCAGAAAAACTTCTCAGTTAAGGTTTCTGACCTGTGTCAGTTCTCTGATGCTACATCATGAAGGCCACTCTCGCACTCCTTTCAGTATCTAAATTAAAAGCTCGTTCATGGGCATGCATCTGCTGGACAGGCCCCGGCCCGGTTGCAATGCTTGTAGTACCTCGGTGTCACCGCGGGCACGGCACCAGGCTGCGGCCGAGCAGTGTGCTCACCCTCTGGGAGCTCACAAACGCCTTAGGAGAGGGACCGTCTCTTAATTTTTTTGAAGTGCCTTCCTGTGGATCATTTCAGTACTGCTGGTGCTGCATCCCGTTCACTCAGAGCCATGCTTTAAATGATGGTAAACCAACAGTGTAAAATACCGTTATTTAAGTCAGACTGGCAGCAGTAGTGGGGGGACACTGTTAAAGTGGATGGTGATTCTCGTGAGGCAAGAATCCTGCCCACTTGCTTCTTTGGCCAGTCAGGTTCTGTTGTGCTTTTCCCCTTGTCTCATCTTATTTCCTGCTGCCCTGTGAGATCAGGAAGGAAGTGGCAGAATGAGAAGCTAGGCAAGTACATTGAGCAGAACAGCTACCCTAGGTCAATTAGAGGTTCATATAGATCTGTATCCTGCCTCTGACAGGCCGTCAACAGATGTCTCGGAGGCAACATGAGAGGCTGTAGCATTACTGTCCTTCATCCCTCTTTCTGCTATTCTCTTTCTTGGTTCAATTTCTGATGTTATTTGATGTTATATTATGTTCAATTTCTTTCTTGGTTCAATTTCTGATGTTATATCCACTGATCATATCCCTCTTTGTTGTCTGTTTTCCAAACTGAAAAGCTTTGGTCTATTTTAGTCTTTTGTTCTATGGAAGTAATTCCATACTTTGGGCTTTGTCCTCTTTTTTTCCTTAAGACTGTCTTTCCTTAAGAAGTTGACCTGCAGATAGTCTGGAAGATGTGAGTGCATCAAATGTGCACAGTGGCCTTTCAGTGGGTTTTGGTTTGTCTTCTGTTCCTTTCCTAACAATCCCTACTGTTTGATTTTGTTGATTACTTTTGAGGTTGGAGTGTCATGGTTCATTTAGATATCTCAAATTTACAGGACAATGTGCTCTGTAAATTGAACTCTATTTTATGAGCTCATTAGGAAAGAAGACAAACTAGCGTGTCAAACATGGGCTCAATCCCCTTTTGTACAGACTTCACTAAAATGTGAATTCACTAACTCATCCCTTCATTAATTCATGAAGTTTCTAGCTCACAGGTTCTCTAATTCATGACTCATAACTTGTGCACCTATGAGCAAAATAGTTACCTAGCTGAGGGTGAGAGTGCTCATCCTTCCTCCTCCGTCACGGTGTGGGAAGCACGAAAGACTCAGCAGTCTGGCTGCTGTTGGATCGGCTTCAAAAGCTTTTTGGGTAAGCTGATGGCATTTATACCTTCCAGCTTGGAAGTTTGGTCTATATCATCTCCATAAGTTAGTGGATTCTGAAGAAACTTCCAGAGGATTAGTATGTAACAATGCAGAAGACCATGGCTGCAGGAGACAGCAAACTGCAGGGGTAACGGTTGCATCATGACCTTTATCCTTTCCTATCCTGCCTATGTGTAGCTCTTGCTTTGACCTAATGGCACTGCTCCCAGCATATGAGCGAATGGACACGTTGGAGCTGGTGTTTTCATAGAATTATCCTGTTTTCCCTAGATGTCATTCCTGATCAGTAATAGTTCAGAAGCCATCACTATCCATGTGAAGATAGGGCAGTTTCTGCCTTCTTATCTAAAGCTAGACTGAATTTCAGCTGCTGTTTCATCATCCAGTGTACTAGAGAGTCTTTCATCAATTCTTTGTAGTTTGCCATAATCACTTTTTTCCTGAATGCTACAGTGTTCTTGGCAAATCTTACTGCCTTACCCTCTTTTCCTGGTGATTTATGAGTATGTTGACTAGTGCAGGGCTGAGCAGTCCTGCATTGGGGGACTGCCCTCTGCTGGGAAGAGCTTTTGGAAATCTAAGTCAACTGTACAAACTCTTCTGACCCTTGCCTACATGCTTGTTGATGCCCTCAAATAATTCCCATGTGTTTCTGAGGTATAAATTTAAAAAGGCCTTGCTGGCTTTTGCTTACTATTTTCTATTTTCAACAACTTCTGTTCCAAATTGTAGGTTTCAGTGGTTTGGCGTCCTGCTCTGTAGTTCCCTGAATCCCCCCCTGTGATCCAGGTGCCACATTTGCTACTGAAATTTCTCTGGCAGCTAGGCACTTCTAAGTGAGGACAGAATCACAGAACAGTTGAGGTTGGAAGGAGCCACAGAAGGTCATCTGGTCCAAACCCAAATTCAGCTATTTCACCCCCGAGTTGTTCAGAACATGGGTTGAAACCTCTTAATTTTGGTGTTTTGTCTAATGTTTTCAAATTGTTGGATAACTATGTATACTGCCATGTCAGTAGGAGATATCTTGACTGAACTGAAACTCAGGGAACCCTTTAGGGTAAAAAGCATTGAAGCCAGTCCCATTCTCCCCAGTAGGCCTCCATTTACTTTTTATTTCCAGTGTCCTAAATCCTTCCTATCTAACTGGTTCCCAACCTCTTACATCTTAAAGACATGCTTAAAGACAGCATCACTGTGCTGTCCAGGTAGCTGTTTCAACGGCATCTCCCCTCTGCACTTGCTTTCCTCATGCATTTGAAAAAAAACCTCACTCATTTAGCAGAAATACAGCATTTTTTCATCACAAAATTTGTATGAATGACTATGCCAATGCAGATGTCAACACTATATAGAGAGAAGTGCAAAGGAGAGCAGTGTAAGGTTGGGTTGGAAGGGTGTTCACAGTTAGCTTTACACCATTGCAATTCATTCCAGTGTGTTGGTGTGCGTATCACAAGGAAGTTCGCATTGCTGTTCCTGCTTTGCAGCTAGAATGAGTTTTTCGAGGCTCTGGAGCAGAGCTATCATTCTCTTTTCATGAGAACAAAAGTAAAACTAGGAAAACAGGCAATGATTGATGCAGAGAGAAGATTTGCAGAGCTGCCTTTGAATTTAAGTACCTTCCCATCCCCGAACACATACCCAAAGTAAATCACAGCTTATTCCTTCTCACACAAGTTTTTTGTAGTTTGTTTTGTGGCATGTTCCTCAGGAAGAAAAAAAGTACCTCTTTGATTTGATAGAACTTCCCTACCTATGAATTATATATAAGCAAAATTGTACTTTCTCCTTCTTCAGAAGAATTTTCTGCTAATAGAAAAGTCAGTTTTCATTTATAAAATTAAGTACCTGCAATGAAAGAAAGGGTTACATTAGACCTCAAGGGCACGTAAGGCAAGTGGATCCTCTTCACCTCTCAAATACTCTAATCAAAGGTAAGGCTGGAACTGTTTTCTTAAATGCCATTGTAGCATAATCGTATATGAGCTATTCTACCTACAGTTAATGACTGCTCTGTGCATTGGCCCTGTAATAAGCTCCCTTTAAGCAGTTCCTCTGGTTTCTGATCAGCTGCTCAACTCAGAATGCACGGATTTTAAATAATTGTTGGACTTGAGGTACTGCAGTTTCAGTGAGCCACCTTTGCTAGTATCTGATGTATTGTGCAGCGAAAACTTTACTCTAGAAATTTTCATGTGTCAGTCATTAGACTCGTATCTTTATTTTTAGAAACAGTTGATGGGTAATTGTGTTAATTTGAATTGCGACACCATTTCATAATCTTGCATGCCTCAATCTTCAAAATGTAGTGATTGAATGATTTTCGCATTAATATTTGTACGCATCTTTAAAACATCCATCATCCTAATAGTGCACGGTGCGCCCACTTCCCATCCCATCCACCTGTTTTAGCCCTTCTAGCTAGCAGGGTGAAGCTCCTAGCTTTGTCTTGTCTATTCTGGAAGATGATGTAAGGAAAATGGGCAGAACAAGACAAATTTTAGACACAGTTGTCAGCTAGAATGTTCTCTGATGAAACATCACTTTCTGGTTGATAAGGCTGCATTGCTGACTCTCAGGGGTTCAGAAGTTTAGAAGTGGGATATGTTTGCTTGCGAATGTTTTTGATTGCTTCTCCACCTACATTTAAACACATGTTCGGAAGGCTAATCATTTTCCTGGTGATGGTCTGACAGCATGGTTACTTTTAAATACTTGGCTAAACCTTCAGTAATTTTGTCTGCAACTGGTCTGTTTATAATGGCTTTTATTTGCTATCTATTATTTCAATGTACTACTCTAATTTATTCACTTATGACTTGTATTTCTGAAATCTGGAGTAATTGACAACATATCAAGCTTACAGCTACAGTCCCAAGAGTTTCCCAGTGGCACACTAATCTAAAAATCAACCAGCCAACAGATACCACATACACCAACTCAAAAGGAAGAAACTGGAAACTGTTCTGGTGCAGTACAGGAGTAGCACCAGACTGTGGGGCTGTTGGCTGTCCCAGAGATCTTGCAGCCTCTGCAAAGAGCAGGATAAATCCTCATTTTCTACTGTTGCCTCAGAACTGGGCTTAATTTCACATACTAACAGTATAGTCTGGATAGGATCTAGGAAAAACTGTCTATTTTATAAGAATAGGCCAGCTTACTGGTACATGCAAGAATTTGTATTGCATACAGTTTGCTTTGTTGCATGAATATGTTTCAAGTGGCCTTGCTTCTGAAAATAAAAATAATTTTGGGCTGAAAATTCTCAGTATAGTTAGTGATGCTGTTATTTGTCATTGGCGCACCTCTATTTTTATTCTATTGAAGTTTTAGTTACCTGGTGCAGGTGTAAATATCTGTTTATTGTATGAGCCATAGGCTTTTTGTGTTGCTTTCATACCCTCAAAAAGGTATTGTATTTACACAGACCATCACCTTCTACACTGGGTTCCTCCATCTTTCAGAAACCTCCTACGAACCTCTCTTCTACACTCTTCTTTCCTCTACAGATCATGTGTCTCACCTACTTTATTCTTTTAAGGACTGACTTGTGTACTCTTCTCTGAGGTCTGATGCTAAACTCATGGGGGGTAAATGTGGGAGGGAATCTTTCTATTACTTTTGAGGCTGCAGGTCTCATTCCTGGTGGCTGTTTCCTTAATTCAGTATTTCAGGAAGCTGACCTCTTGCTACAAGAGGAATGCACAGCCCTGTCAGCTCACATGTAGACATACCTCTAAAACTTCTGTGTTTGGTGGAACTAAGCCTCTGAAGCACAAGTCTCTTCCAGGACTTCTTAACAGTGTTAATGACTCCTTCAGTAGTACAATAGTCCTCAAATGTGCATTAAGTGAGCCATATCCTGAGCAGCAGTAGTTTGATTCACCCATGGAGAAGCTGTGTGAATGGTAGTATATAGGCTGGCTACAGCTGTACAGAATGCCCTTAACAAGTGACTCTGAATGGTTTTGTCCAAATACATTGCCACGAGCATTTTTATAACTGCAAAAACATCTTAGCCCACAAAGTCACCCCTTTAAAAGATAGGGAAGGTGTCACAATTATAACAGGGAAAAAACCCACATCCATTTATTTCGGCGAAGGTTTTGTATTCCTGTTTCTCTTCATTTAGAATAGAAATTTAAGGTGAAACTTGTGCAAGGTGAAGGGGAAAAGCATGGGAATCAATCAAAGCCAAATAAGTTTATTGAAACGTGCAAATAGGGCCAAAGTCTAGAAGCCTTTAGTTGTCTCACAACAGTTTTGCCTGCATTTGTCACCACATTATCCACTGTCTACATTATCTACTGTCGTAATATGCTGAATCTGCCTGTTAATTCCTCCTTTAAGCCTTCCACTTTCTGGTGGGAATGACCTCCCTGTTGACAGGGAAAGAATAGTGATTCTATTTTCCTTAAGGTATGTGTTGTCACCAAACCACTTTGTATCACAAATATTTACTTAACATGCATGCATTTAACTTAGCAGTTCCAACAGTTTAAAAAGTTCTTTTAAAAGCTCAGTACTTTTTCAGTTTCTTATGATTAAAAAAATGTAATTTGTCGGGAACTAGAACAGTTATTGAACCCTATATCACATTTCATTTTGCGCTGCAATCAGCAACAGTGCAGAAGTTGGCCTCATCATATGACGTTTCATCCTGTGTTAGACAAAATGTGAAATTCCATTGATAAGGACTCAACCTCTGCTCAGTCTCCACCAGCTGTATGAGGAGATATGTTTATGGCAATATGCAATACTTATGAATGAAAATTCTGTGCTGCACATAGTAGTTCAAAAACCCCTTGCTATTTTATGGCTAGATTGTTGGTATTTTTATAACATCAAACCAGTTTGGAACACAGGAGAGAAGGGATCAAATATATCATCAACTCTAGTCAGTCACAATCACGAGCAACTGATTCTTTATATATCCAGTTCAGAAAAGTCCACAGCGTAATCAACAGACACCCTGAGGCCCAGAAAGCTCTTCAAGCACTTTGCAACAAATTTAAGACCTGTAGCCTCTGAACATGCCACCGAAAAAGCAGGATCATCATTACTGTAGAAGAGGGCAACAGATTTCAAAAGGAGTTGGTATGTTTCTCAGGCATTCTGCCCAAAGCCTTTGAAGACGGCAGCCAACTGCATACGGGAAACATCCTAAACAAATATAAAAACACTTAAAACTCCCTTTGCAAGAAATCAGAAACTTCTAACCTTATTTTCCAGCTGCTAGGCCCTACTTTCCATTGAAGCTTCCTAGTTTGAGCGAAAACTTTCAGAAATTTTCTTGTAACTTTTTCTTCTGTGAGTTCATTTACTACTCCATGTGTTCGTCAGCTAAGTTCACAATTGTTCATGCGGTGTGTCACACATCACCTGGAATGTCACGGGGAAATGATTCAGAAATCAGTAGCAGCTACTTACGGTGATGGAATAAACAGAAGGAGCAAAAGATCACATCAAAAGCAAGCAACAATCTGTGCTTTCCAAAGCTTCTTGCAATAGTATACTAACGTGTATAACTAACATATTCTATCTTAAACAGCTATCTAGAATCCCAACTAAATTAGATGCTTGGTAAAGGGAGGCCTAAATTGCACATAATACTTAAGCATGTATAGGTTAACTGGAAAAAAAGCAGTGAAATTGGAATGTATTCACAGATATTCATCAGATAAAGGACATTCTGCAGAAAAGTACTCCCAGCAGGACCAAAGACACTATGCCCTATAACACAGTTTACTTCTGGTGCAGAAAAAAGCATCGTTTCAGAGAAATCTGCTGCACCTTCTGTTCTTTTGTCAGATGACCCACGAGAAAGGTTTTTTGCCCAGGTACCCATTCCAACTAGCAAGATAGGCTGGCTAATCTGGATTATCTGTGGTTGATCTGTGCAAGGCGAATGTTCCACATTGACATAGAATAAGGACGTTTATCAGCTGAACTGCTGTTATCCTTGTACTCCCTCTTGCCACACAAGGGCTACCTACCTATGTAGTACAAGGGCTATCTATCTATGTAGCACCTTATAATTTCTGTATGAAAATACATTGCATGTATATTTTGTGGAATGATTGCATTTACTTCTTTAAAAGAGTCTCAAAATAAAGCTAGCATGTCTGCTGAAATGCAGGATGGGGAAATATTGCTTTTGTTCTGCTAGAATGGTGCTACTATATGTTAGCGAGTTTCAAGTTCTATTAAAAAAAGAGGAACTTCTTTGTAATAAACATTATGCTGAGTCATATGAGTCTTCTAAAAGTAGATTTACAATTGTTTCCTAGCATTCTTATGGGAATTCCATACTGGCAATAGAGATGATTTTAATCAAAGCTGATGACATTCTTTTTTTCTTATTTTCCTTTCATTTGGTACTTTTCAGTTCCCAAGTTATTACTGGTCCATGTCATTTTCACAATCAAATGATTTTTCATCAGTCTTTGTACTCTGAAATAACAAAGAAAAAAAATCTAAAGGATTACTTGTGGGATTTATTATCACTGATACTTAATATTTAACTGTAGGCAAATAGTACTGAATAAGAGACAATCTGATTACTTGGAAACGATGCATAGAGGAAAATACAGCCATGTTCTTTTTCTGCTTTTAATTTTGCTTATTAAAAAAAGACCCAATGTCTCTCTTTCCTCATTGGTATAGAAATGGATTATTTTTGCACTACACATATGAGGATCTTCATGTCATGTTTGTTTTAGAAGACCATGGACAGCTAGTAAAATGAATGAAACCATGAAATGAGGAGAGCGGATGTGCCAAAGCTCTGGCTTCTTGGCCACAGGCACATCTCAAGCTCTAACTGCGTCTCGTAACTAGTTGGAGTCCCTATGAAGACACGGGCTGTTTACCAATCCTAATTCCTCACGTGGTGCTGCTGAGGCTGACGTTGCTTGGAAATTTATTTGCAAGCTCAGCCCAGACACTTTCCCAAACAGAGCACTAGCAATATCTTTGTCATCTCTGATCTGTAAACACTCCCAGAGATTCCCCTTCCCACAACTTTCTGAAGTATGTTGCATGTGCTTTGTGCCTGTAATCAATCTGAGATTTTGTCATTTTGGTAATTTTTAAAATAGAGATGAGCACTGAGAAGCTGAGAATTGAGGGGAAGGAATTTTTAGCTAGTTATGTTTTTTGTTAATGTTGTTTTATAGGAATACCTCTACCTGAGTCAAAAGTCTTCAAAACATTTTGGAAAAGAATTGTTACTGCTGTTAAAGCACCTTCTGACAAGGATCAAGAAGTCCCTTTAGAAGTCCATGATTTATTTTTTTTTAAAAAGGAAGATGAGACTTTATTCTTAAGTAAGAAACTAGTAAAAACACAGCCCTCCTCTCTGGGAACACAGTCAAAACTCCTTTAACAGGATATTATGATTACAAATAAAGTAATCAAAAGTTAGTTACAACATGGCAAAATTAAGTTGAGAAGTACAACTTTAATTTGCCCTCACTGTGTAAGTGTGTTATGGTACTATTTTGACATGATCACCAGCCGTTTCTGCTACAAGATCTTTCCCTCATTGCATGTATGGGATAGTGCTCTTGTAGTGACTAACTAGTCAGTGTGATTTCATTACTGATTGCATCCCCAAACCTTATTTACCACAAAGTCAGATGTTGCTTTCAAGAGAGAATTGCTAACCTCTTTATAGACTCTTTTTATGCTTCCCCCATTACAGCATATGAATGCTGCATCAGCATTAAGACATTTATATTCATAAGAGCATTGTGATGTGAAGATAATCTTATTATCCCTGTTTTACAGATGAAGGCACAAAGAGTTTAAATTACAGAATACCCCCTAGTTCTGTGTATTTGATATAAGATACCTAAGAACTCATGTTTTAGAGAGTTCAGCATTTGTGGGCAGTTTGTGGGCTCAGACCAGTGCTCAGGGACTGCAGTTGCAGATGGTACTGCTCAGCATTTCTGCAAATCCGATACCAGGGTCTCAAGTCAGAAATCCCAAAAATGAGGAACATACAGTAAGTGACCACCTGTGAAAATTTGTTCAAAGGGACTTGCCTAGCATCATTTGGGAACTCTGTGGTAGAGACAAGGTCAGAACCCACTTCTCCAGGGTAACATTCAGCTGCTTTAATTTTGAGAGCATCCTCTCTCTTCCTTATTCACTAGACAATTTATAACTTCTGCAACAGATGCAGCAGGGTTTCTGCAAATAGCAGTCTCATTTACTGAACAGTCCCAGTTCACCATTAGAGCAAGATTTATTCCATGCACAGAAAAAAGTAGTGTTCTTCAGAGGAAAATGTTAAAATACACACCCAGGGAGGAGGGAAGGGAGATGAATATGGTTTGATTCGGTATTTTGTGTCTTTGGAGTGCTTCTGCATTCTCCTGGAAGAGGCTCCCCCATACTCCGCTTTCAGATTCCTCAGTTAACAACAATAACATTTGGAAAAACCTTGGCATAAAAATCCATTTGGCCTGCCACCTGTATCTCCACCGTTTGAGTTAACTGCTCAGCCGATGGCAATAGCAAGTTGCTCTCTTCCTACTTCACCAGAGAATTTCCAGATTTTTGTTGCAGCTGGGAAGCATTAAGAGTCCAGGTGAAATCTTGGGCTCCACTGTAGTCTTGGGAGTTTGGGTGTGGGAAGAGGGCATTGGTCCTTCCCTCTCCATTCCTCAAGCTTGCCCGCTCCTTCTCTTATCTTTCAAAAGCTTGTCTTCTTCTCCATTATCTTTGGCTTTGATTCTTCTTGCCCCCCTCAATCCAAGGCATATTAGCCCAAGCTTTTCATCCCCAATCCTACTCTCTTCATCCAGGTCACACAAAATTAGTCCAGATTCTCTTACGAATCTTAGCCTTCCTTTTATCTTCTTGCCAAATAGGTTCCAACCCTCTCTTCTCAAATCCTAGTCAAATCTCTTTCTGACACCTCTGCCCACCAGTCCACTGAGCGCACTGGAGTTCAGAGCCAGTGTCTGTGCAACCACCTTCCATCTCTGATGACCTCCAGCTCCTAGTCTTACTTCCCAGCACCTTCTGCTCTTCTAATTACCAATCATAGTTTCCTTCTTACACCTCACCTGGAGTTCTGCATAGCAGTCTCTGGTACTGCTTCCTCCCGAATTCAGCCCTTCTTGTGCCTGTATTCCACTCAAGCAGCTTCTTGTCGTATGAAGCTTCAGTGCTGTCCAGGTGGTGGTAGAAGAAAATGTTGATCTGAAAGAGCACGGAAAAAACATTTTTCACACTGCTAGTACTCAACCGTATTCTGGTACAAAGCTTCAGTTACAGGACAAGTCCTGATTTGCCCCTGCAGTACTTGTTTGCAACATGTGCTGGTGGAAGAGTACCTGCACAGTCCCAGGCCTGGGAAGAAACACAGCACATCCCCTTGCCCAGGGTCCTCCAGCTCCAGATGCTGAAGTATAAAAATTCATTGAGCATGGATGAAGAATTGCAATGTCTTGCAATGTTATCTAAATTCAGATGAGTTTTTTATGGAACAGAAAAAAAGCACGTCCCCAACACAAACCATACCGCACCTGTGAGATTTTCTGTGTCTGATCAATAGCATAATTAAACAGTCCTAAAGAAGATGGTTTTTAATGACAAAGCGTTTCTACTTGCTGTGCATTTCAGCTAACACTTTTGAACAGATATTCAGCATGAGGTACACAGTGGCATCAAAACATAAAATCTACCCAATTATTTCTGTCATGATTTGCATTTACAGATCTTTCTCAATGTATATTTAGAATCAACCTTGAGAGCAGGCAAGAATTACAAGTCATCCCCCACATTGTTATAACTCCCTGACATGGGATGGAGTAAAGTTTGACCTCTTAGGCTGTGTATGTGAAATATGTAATGTTTCTATTGTGCTTATTTTAACTGAGTAGGCTCTATATTCCCTGAATCTAAAAGTTGTTCAAGCCTCCAACGTATATTTTGCACTGGTAATGTTAAGAGCTTGGCTTAAAATGAGAAAAATACAGAAGACAGGTCAAAAATACTATTCAGTTTGAAGATTGATGTGGAAAGTTTCTCATTTTCCTTTGAGGCGTCATACTAATGATGTAACTTGCAAGCTGCCTTCTCTGGAATTCTATTTATATTTCTTTCTGTAAGGTGTTCAACATCTTTTGGGGGAGCTATAATACAAGGTATTACCTCTTACCATGCAGGAGCTCAACTTGTCTGGACATGTTAAGCACGTAAAGTTAAAATGCGCTTCTAATTAGGCATGAGTTCAAGACAATACTTGAATGTTTTCTAGAATTGGGTCCCTAGCTCTTACTATTTTTGCAGTGATCTCTAAAGAAGTAATTTTAAATTAAACCTCTGCTATCTTTATTCTAGATTCTTGTATATGACTGGATAAACAATCAGCTGGCCAACAGCTTAATAACAATTTCATAAAACAGGCAACCAGAAGCCTTAGCTCATATAGCCATGATTCCATTTCTCAATTCACTTCATGGTTTTTCATGTTTTTTTTTGTACCTACCTTTATCAGATACATGCTAGAAAACTTGAGTGAGCTAGAGTCACTGAGATCATGTTGTAGGTGTGGGTTGGGGGAATTCCATGGAAGACATTTACAGGACATATGTAAGTCTAAGCTGTGGCGTAACTGCCAGGTCTGTTGCTTCTTTGTTGAATCCAATGGTAATTCAAAACGCAGGCATCCAGCCTTCTTCTGTTGTCGGTCTTTCTTAAAGGAATTAGATTTTAAAGTGTTTATTTGATTCTGTGGGCTTCTGTGGCTGATGAGTGGAAGTGGGAACAGCAATGTGGCCAAAAAAACATTCCCAGTTTTTTATCTTAACTGATAACTTTTCCCCTTAAATTTTACTTTTCTACCCACTTACCCAATGGAATTTAGGGAAAAACCCTCATAGACAAGATAATTGATAGATTTTACCATTTCTTTTACCTCAAAAAGAAATTGAAAGAGTGTGGCCAAATTGAAGCCATTGCAAAAAGACAGTTTCATTTGAAATTTAAAACTAAAACCCACTCATCTTTAGAAAATTCTCTTTCAAGAAAGATTCCAAGCCAGGAAGCAATTTTACTGACATGTCTCCTACCCTACCATCAAGATAAAGGATTTCTTTAACACCAGCTTGTAAAAATCCCCAAAGCCTAAGTGCTTCTTCAGCACTTCCTTGATAATATAGGAAGCATTTATTTGCTAGTCATAGCACTTTATGCCCACATAACTGTTTGCCTCATAAAAGCATAAACCCCCATTATTTGAGACAGCTGTTTTTTAGTCACCTTCAGTGTATAGTAGTGAGAGGAATTATATTTTTAAAGAATTTCCTTTACCGCTCTGCAGTTCCTTAAAATGTATTTCTTTTATCTAGAATTCTGGCAGAAATCTTACCTCATTCCGCTCCTTCAATAAAGACAGAATATGCTGGGGTTTTTTTTTTGTAATATGACAATTATAGCACCAAGAATGGCTTTAAATAGTTTCTGTATTTTAACTACTTTTATTCAGAGCATTTGACTGTAAGGTCAGACATGTTTTTGTGTCTTCAACTGAACTAGATCAACTGGTTACCTCTCAGAACTATTTATTACTGTCTTCCTCCCAATCACACAGCTTCCTTCCTTTCAGACGACCTGTTTTCAAGTCTTCATTACTCTACTTTTTCCATCTCATCCCCGTGTAGGAAATATCTGTCCAACTCCCTGGTGGGACTTAAATAGATGTCTGTCCCTGAAAATGGACATTTTGTCAGAGGCTCAAACAGCTATGCTTTTGGTGGTTGCACGCTTAAACATTTTCTTAACTTTGTGGTACCAGTCCTGTAGTATAGTAATAACGTGCATGGGAATGATGTAAAAATGTGATCCCACATTTTGTCTTAATAGAAAAAATAGGAGCATGTTCACTTTACAATGCATCTGCTTGGGAAGAGCAGTTGGCCTTCCTGTTGTACATTGTGGAATTTGGGCCATCCTGTCAGGGTACACTATTTATAATTATTTAAGGCAAAATTGTCTGCAGCAGAAATAGCTGCAGGAAAAATTCCCATGGCACGTTTCATCTTTTGATTGCAAGCCCAAACTGATTTATCTTTTCAGTTTTCAGGAGGTTAATGCCTACATACAGTTTGCTTTTCTAGTTCTTGGTCTTCTGATAAAATTGCACATTTTCCATGAAAGGTGGTGCAGAAAAGTCATATTTGTGTTACAAATGTTTTCCTCCCATTTTAAGTGGATATTTATTTCTTTTATAGTGTCTCATACTATTACTGCCTATTTTTAAGCTATAAATGAAATACATACTCTTCATAAGCCTTATACTAGTATCCTGTGGAGTGTTGAATTTGATTTAAGGTAAAGGTCAGCTTGTATTCTTATAATGAAAAAAGCACCTTGTATTCTTATAATGTATAATATGGGTATTTTCATTAATAGTGCACTCATTATTTCTATTCTCTAGCTCAACAGACTTAGGAATCCCAGGCTGGCCCCATGATTTTCTTCCACTGCCTTTTTGTTTTAGGCTTATTTTTCCATTGCTGGCAATTTACAGAGGATTTAAAAATAATTTAGGTTCTGCTTAATAGAAGATGTTGATTTTTCTTCTTGTTCAACAGCTACAGATGTGGTCCTTCAAGAGATGCTTACGTGGTCTGTCTGCTTGAACCTGGTATGTATCCTGTCTTAAAAATGTTAGGATTACATTACATTTATACTGTTTTCTTCTGTATAAGTCTGCTACAGATCTTTTAATTGTTGGGGGGTTTTTATCTGCTACAGAGTTTCTAAGACCTTCTTTTCCTTTTTCTTCAAATCTCTGTCCCTTTTTTTCAAATTATGAATGTTTTGTGATAACTATCATCATTGTATCCAAAACCTTGGTGCCGGTCCTTTAAAGCCAACCTATTCTGAGACTTGATAACAGCTATCAGTGATTATTCTGCTTTTTTTCATATGAAAGTTAGAATAAGAAATTCATGGAAGCAAACGTGTCTGTGTGCAATTGATTGCTGGAAACTAGGTCTCCATGCTTCTCCTGTTCTTAGGCGCTTCCTTAGACATCCAGGGTGAGTCAGAGACAAGATACTGAGCTGGATGGACTTTTGGTCAGAGTAATTTCAGCCATTCTCATCTTCTTAAGCCTTGTTCTTAAATGCTGCATCCCCCATATCACAGCTAAAGGAGAACACATTTTTCATTCCCTTCATACTCTGCTTTTTGAACTACAAAATGAGTCCCACCAACAATTCCAAAATTCTTGCACTGCAGCCAGCAACTATACTATTACATGCTTTTATCTTTTTTCTTAGAAGGCATGTATATATTCTGAGAATATTTCCTTTTCTCAAATAGTCACCCCCTCAGATTTGTTTCCAGACTCTACCTGGATGTTTTGTCATCAGGAAATGGTTTTGTACTCTTGCACAAACTAAGCTAGAAAGCACTGTTCTATAGTTGCCTGAGTCTGTAAGCATTTAATTTCATCATCACCTCTCCAGTTGCCTTTCAAGTTTTCTAGATGATGAGGTATGTGGATGTAACACAAAAACGTCTTGAGGGTCACCATGTGCAGACATCCTGGCATTCCACAAAGATTTGTAGCTTAAGGAATTTGATAAAATCTCCATATTTAATAGCCCATAGTAGATTTTCCTCCCATGTAGTTTTGCAAAGATATTTTTTCTTATTTTCTGCAACATTCTGTAGATAACTGGTACCTTCTGTATACTGACAATTTGTTATGTGAAGTACAGTATCCTTTGCTGGTTGTGTACTTTCCTTGGTGGTGTCATTTAGTGTCCGTTTTAATACTTCTAATATTTCTCAGCTGTTTAGATCATTCCTAATGCTAATGAGCAGGTCTTTTACCTAATGTGATTTCAGACACTTTGTTTTAAAATGTGGGTAAGAGCTGCCTCTTTTTAGTGTTGAGGTTCAGTGGTGTGAATGCTGGCTATGGAACTAAGAGATTTGTAAACGGCCTTTTCAATGGTTAATGGAGATTCAGATTTAGATGTCCCACTGAGGCACAGCTTCAAAGTGAAGAAGTGCCACAGCCTGGATTTAACAGACGGGTCTACTGTTCAGGGCCTTCTCCTGAATGGTGGGGAACTGAGGTTAAACTCCTGAAACCCAGGAGGCAACTCATCCCACATCCCCACTGTCCCCGGCAGCGCTGCGGTCATTCAGCTAGCATGCACACCACTGCCCTGTTCCCCAGTGGGGCTTTCAAAGAAAAGAAGGGGCAGGGATTTCAGACACCTCGTTTCTTCCTAGCTAGATAAAGTGCTTTTACTTCCTGCGTGGTGCTGTGGCTGCTGATTCGATTTTGAGATACAAAACTACTTCCAAGATCTTCAGAGGAGAGTAACGTATTGCATTCTGGAGACAGCTAAGGCATATGTATTTAAGTACCTAAGTTGTAAAGTCTGCTTTTTATTGACTTGGCCATAAATCCATGCAGTGGAAAGGCAGGGTTTCTAAGCTATACTATGGTTGCAGTTGCTACAGCAGTTATTTTATGCCTGTCTTTTCAGCTTTTTCCAAAGTAGACACAATTGCTTCCTTCCATTCTTTGGAGTTCAAAAGGCTCTGTCACCTAGTCTTAACATTTGTCAAGTCTCAGCTTTATGATTTAGGGGGAATGGGATTGAAATGGGGTATTGAATTAATCTTGAATGATCTAAATGGCCTTTGAATCTGAAGGTGTGTTTCTTCCACAAATAGGTTGGTTACTTGGAAAATGATTAGTTCTTATTTGACTTCCCCTGTTTCACCACTAAGGTTTATTAAAATACTGTGTTCTTCTTTCAATATGCTATCTTTTTAAGTAAAAGACTTCCATTTTTACCCCTTATCAGGCTCACCTCCTAATTATGTTTTTTTCTTTATCCATTGTTATGTTTATGAAATCCTCTCATATTATTCCTGTCTTGCTTCAGTTTTCCACTGAAGTATTATTAACTTGTGGGTGTTTAGCTATCCCAATATTTAAGGGAGTATTCATTACACCTGTACATTAATCAAAGTAATTATTTCATATTTCACTTTAAAATCTTCTTTTAGTTAGGGTTGTGCTTTTTTTTTGCTTTTTTCCCAATGCATTTGCTGGTTATTAGTTCCTTGTGCTTCTGTTGTGGTTTCTGGTTTTCTATCTTCACGGGGCTTCCCAGCAGAAAGTCACTTCCTTTGGTTATATGGAGCCAAAGAAGAAGCTTCCTGAGAAGCCTGCTGACACGTACAACTGGACCAATGTATTGGGTCTAGTTGTAAAGTGGGGGCTTTAGTTACGGGTTTTCCATTGAAGACCTAATCTGTCCACTCATGAAACTTCAGCCTTCATCCCGCACTTCTCTTTTTAGGCCACAGAAGAGGTAATTCCATGTTTAGACCTAATCTCTGCAATGATTTGTCCAAATACCTAAATTTATGACTAATTATTTGATGGTTCTAAGTGGAATATATTACAGATGTAAAATTAACCAAGTAAATATATCTTTTAAGGTTGAATCATAAGTTCTTAAACCAGAAAAACATTAAGATTCAAACATATCAGTGCTTCCATTTATATCCTTTACATTAAGATAATAATATGTAATTCTGAAATAGTCAAAACATAAGGAATATCTTCTTAAGAAATAGCAAGAAATTTTTTTCTTTGGACTTTAAAGTCCAGAAAACTATTAACTCTAACAGGATTAAAACATTTTAAAAGCAAAATATTTTAAAGCAATATTAAAATTAAAAACACGATTCTGAGGTGGGAAACCCAATGTGATACGCAAAGGTATCATATTCAAAGGTAAGAAAATGAGTCTGATTGAGATAATCTCTCATTTTAGGCTTCACACTCAATTTGTAAAGCATTTTCAGTATTTTTTTCTTCCTTAAGAAGAGAAAAAGCTTCATACATAAGATGTACTTGGAGATAATGGTTGGACAAAGCTCTTGTAGAAAATGTTGCCCTGTAAGTAGCTATAAAGAGCTCTTACAAGGATTAAAATGCAAAAATGCCACTCTTTCTGTTTAACCAACTGTACTGCTTTATAAGGTAGCCAAAGGATTAAAACAAATCAGGAAGTCAGGGAAGAATGTGCAACAATAGTGCTGGCACAGCAAGTTTCCTCTTACGGTACTGAAAATAATACTAGTGTTAACTATGAGCCACAACCTCTGTTTGTACAAATCATCAGTGACCCTTTGGCTTTGGTGGCTCTATACCAATTTCCACCAGCTAAGGAACCGATACTATAACTCCACCAATTACAACAAAAGTCTGTATTTTGCATTGCAGAGAGTTTTCCATTTGTACAATGATTTGTAAGACAAGTGAAGAGTTTGAACTTATGATATATCCTCATCTTCTGGTATTTGAATAAACAATCATGTTTGTTGAAATGCATAAAGTCTCCCAACACAAATGGAATCATTAGACCCAGTTTCAGCAACTGATTTACCATGATGATATAATGCCATAATTGTGTTTTTGATTTTTGTGTTCCATTTCAGTTTTTTTCTGTGTGCATTCTACCCTAAATTATCTGACCAAAATCATGGTAAGCAATAGTACTTAGGCTGGTACTAAGCAGCATTTATTTCCTTTTTGTTTAGTGTTTTTTGGTGGGTTTTGTTGTTGTTGTTGTTGTTTTGTTTGGTTTGTGTTTTTTTTTTAAAGGGAGTTTTCATTGTATTCCGAGGCTGGGAATGCGAATTAGGCATTTTCTGAGCCCACTAATTTGAAGTTCAGATTGCAGACTGATTCACAGCAAAACACTCATGCCTGGATTATCATTGCACTCTACATGTAAAAGAAGAGAGCTCTCCATACGTTGATCCCTGTTCTTGCTGTGTAGAGAAAAGGCTGCATCCTTCTTGCAAGAAACTTCCCATTTCTTTTGAAACTTGAATGGAGCAGACCAGAAGCAGCATAATGGCAGAGATTTGGAAGTTCACTGGCCAACACGGTTAGACTCAGGAGGTGAGCATAGGCATGTAATCTCTCAACCCTTCCACCTTCAGGGAGACAGCATCTGTGGTTGTGTAATTATTGCAAACCTACACCCATGAGGATTCATGACAAAGATTATTACAGAGCTGCACAGCCAGAAGAGCGGTGGCAAAGGGGTTTGCCAAGGGCTAGAACAAGTATGAAGCTCAGAAGCTCTTTGTGGCTGTCATAGTCACTGATTTCCGGAGATTGTTGAGTTGGTAGGCAGTCTTTTCTGTACGGGCAAATGACTCCCTGGAACAGAATCATTTCTACAAGCAATTGGCTTTATTTTCTGTGAAGTGCCTTCTATCACGAGTGGTCTACCCGTGTTATTTGGGCAGTTACAAATTGTCTGACATTCAAAAAACAAACAAACAAAAAACCCCAAGCATATGAGAAAGCTACAAATGTCTGGTGAGAAAACTTGGCATTTCAAATTTTACATTCCTTTAGGAGGGGAGAGGCTGTTTTTTATTCTATATTTGAACAATGCCTCATGTGTGAGTCTTCATGCTTTCTTGAGCCTTCCAACAAGTGCTGTAATACACTATTTAGTTCTGTCTTTTATTCAAAAAGAGGTGAAAATACTTCTTCTATACCATTACTAGGAACTAGCTTTAAGTACCAAGCAAGGATGAAAGAAAGTTCTGAAACTTAAACAATCATTCTGTTGTTGGAAGTTTCTTTTTAAAACATGGAGGAAGGAGAAGAGCTTGATGTTGTGGTTTCTAACTGATACTCAAATTTTGATATCAGGCACATCAATTGTTTGAGACATTAAAATGTGAATAGTAAGTTGTCTTTCTCAGGCTTGTATCTGGAATCTATCTTCCCATGCAATGCAAAAATCAAAGCAGGCTTTCTTCTATAATAACATTTCTTGGTAGAGGCCAACACGCTGCCTGCCTTGACTGTACTGTGAGTTGTTGAGGAGTGAGCAGTCAGTGTTAGCTGACACTCAGTTCTGAGCTCTACCGTACTCTGCCTCTTCCAAACCCTTACAGGCTTCCCTGGGACATAGCCTGTGCCCCCTCTCTGAGCTTGTGATGGGCCAAAGATGCAATGTGCAAATGTGTTACGGAGTTTGAATCTACCCTACTAAGACAATGTTTGCTCTTGGTTTTAAACTGTGTGTTTGTGCTACGTATTCCCTTTTCCTCCGAAAACAAACCTTTTGTTGGCCTACCTTATGGTGTAGTCTCTTACTTGAAATGAGAACATTCTGATCAAGTAATTTGATTTAGGAAGACTGATAGTTTTAATGGTGTTAAAACCATTAGCTTTAATCTCTGAACCTTCACCCTCTTTTACTACTGAGGTGTGTTGGCCCCGGCCAGCAGCCACCCACCCACACAGCTGCTTGTGCACTTTGGAAATTTAACTTAATTTATTGCCATAATATATTTGGTTGCTGATTCAGGTACTGGGAAGCGAAGAAGACAAACATTAAACCACCTTTCCTTCCTCTTTCCCAGGCTCAGCTGCACTCCAGACACATCTCCTCCCTTCTTGTTATCTCCAGAGGTTGCACTCAGTCCCTTTGGTGAGGCGATGAGCGGCACAGGGGTTGAGGTCAGGACGTAGTGGTTTCTCTCTGCCTCTCCTTTTTTCTCACCCTTTTCTTCCTTTGCTGCTTCCTTCTTACTCATTTGCTCTGCACTAGCATGCAAATGTGGCCTCTGTGGGCCACAGTCCCTTTGGGGATGTGCCTGCTCAGTCATGAAGCACCTCTAACTCCTCTGACCTTGTTTCTATCCTTCTTGGCTTGTTCCCTTGTGCCCTCCTTGTCCCCTCTGGTGTTCCCTCCCAGGTTTGTCTCCTCTCCTTTGGCATTTTCTGCCTTTTCCTCAGTATGCTTTCACAGAGGCACCACCCACGTGGCTGATGGGCTCCACTTTGGCACGTGGTGGGTCTGTTGCAGAGCCAGCTGGAATTGGCTGTGACCAGCACAGGTCAGCCCTGACCTTCTCCACAGGGGCCACCCCTGCAGTTTCATGACCGGGATGAGTGGGGAGCACAGGAGGCCAGAACCGTAACTGCCCAGCTTCAGGTAGAGATGAAGGAGTAGGCAGGTCAGATTGCATCATCAGAGGGCTTATTAGGACATCATTTATCAAGAAGAAACCCAGGAGGCATCTTGAAGCTCATTCATAATTTTAAATCCAATGCATATTACTACTTCAGGAAAGAACTGAACCATGAAATCTATGCTTTTCCATGTTGCAAAGTTAACTGTATGTGGAAACAAAGTTAGTTTTGTAATTGTAATTTGGCCTGAAATCCAGTGCTGAGTCACAATTTGATGTTTTAAGAGCACCGTTGGTGTTTAATTTTCCTTTATAAGCCCAAGTCACACCAGAGAAATGCTACAAAACAGAACTTGTAGTTCAAAACAACCACATACATGTATTAATGTATTTAATAATAATAATAAAAAAGATATTCTGAAACTTTGTGGTGCAAATTTTGAAAATGCAGCTTGCATCTGAAATCAGCAGACGTGGTTGGTGCTAACAGTGGCTTCAAATTGCTTCCACTCAGCATTCGTAGCCAGGGTAGTTCTTGACTATGGTTCTTGGCTGAGGGAGTATAGATAAATATTGTAAGAGGTAATCGCTATTTTACAGCAGTTTCATGGCAAATACTGAGGAAATTTTGTAAAACGTGCTTCTGAAGGACTTGGCTGCAAAGACCTATGGCACAGGATGGATAATGTCAGCAATAATAAGTTTTGTACTGGAAAACATGGAGTTCTCATCCTGTAGGATGCAACATCATGGCTTGTAGCTGGTCAGAAAGCGTGTGGCAAATTAACAACTACAGCTTGTCTGAATCTTTACTGAATACTTCAGTGAATGCTTTAGAGCTGGGCATGGGCTACAAACATCAGCTTTGAAGCAGAATTCTGAAATTCCCTCAAACTCTTATTTTGAGGTCTAGTTTGCTCTGCTTCTTACACTGAGCTAAGCTATAAGATAAAACCCCAAAGTCCACTGCAGTCTGTATGGGACACATGAGGGATGCAGAGTTTTGCCCTAGACATATCATACTGCTGACAAATTTGTTAGGATGTGCCACAGCCAAAAGAAATCTCTCCTAGTGCTTAGAATCTGCACATTTTGGACAATAGTTAAAACATTTATTTTTATTTTATATCTGTATAAATCACCCTTCTTTTGTGCAGAATGAAGGGCCATGTTAGTAGTTTACTATACCTTTACTCTCAAAAAAATCCCTACCCAAAACACTTCCCTAAAATCAGCTATTTAATGCAGCCCCTTTGCCAGCCCATTGCTGTGGGAACTCAGTCTTTCATTTATTTATGAAACCAGACAGATTCTTGTCTTGCATGTGGAGCTGAAATTCTAGGTAAGTGTCCACTTTTTTTGAAACTTATTTAAGGTGTGACTTTTTCTTTTTTGGTATGAATTCAGCTGTTGAAATGGTATGACCATTCAACAATACCTTGCCAGTACTTGGACATTTTAGACTTTGAAAGACACCAACAGTGACAAAACATGTTCCACCAAGGTTACCAAGTATATCTGGAGTTTGAGTTGGACAAAAGTGATTTAAGGAAAGTGAATTACTTAAAATTAGGGGAACAGTATGCGAGGATCTTTACAAAGGAGATTCATGTCTTCAATTTCTACCCTCTATACCCCAAGAATCTGTGGCCACCATTGCAGCTAAAGGATTAATGTGGCCCATTCTGATTTTAGAATAATATTAGATTAGTTTGTTGAAATACTTGCTGCACTGAAATCAAAGAGAAAAATCCCATCGACTTCAATGAGGACAATTTACAGAGTGACCAGGATTTCACCATATACACTTGGTCATCAAGATTTAAAAAAACTTCTATAAATTTTGACAGTACTTTATAACGTACTTATTGGAGGCATAATTACCAGGTTAGAACATTCATGGTTAGTCTTGGATAAAATTCTTCCTCATTTATATTTATGTATCTTGTCTCTCCTTTGCATTTTAAAACATCACACAGACACCAATCTTGCATCTGCTGAAATAACTGCCAAAATGTCCAGTATTTTCAAGAGATCACAAACAAACATGTAATGAATAAAATAATGATATATTGATTATTACATTTACAATTTTGAAATAATAATGTGAATGAGAACAGGAAAAAACCCTGCAAGGCAACAAAACCTGATTATTGTAATCTGTAACAAATATAGACAAAAAAGAGGTACAAATGGATTGTTTCTGAGTAATGCTGTATATAAATTAAAAGCCTGAAAATGTGTCTATTTTCACTGTTTCTTAAACAATATCACATTTGCTTCTAGGACTCACAATTAGTCTGAGACTTTATGTATATTCATATACAGTCATATGCTAATTTGCATTATGAAAAACCCCTAAGCTTGTTTCAACTGTGTCTGCAAACCAAAGGGACTTAAACACTTGTGTTTAATTCAGATCAGTATTTTCTTTGGGAAATTTGTAGTTGTGCTAAGGCTGAATGTCAGCAGTAACATATTTTTCATAATGTCTTTAAAATGTGTTTACAATGATATGGATAATAATCTAAAAGGTACAGTATTAATAAACCAGGAAACTTTTGTACCAAAAAATAGTATGAATTTATAAAACAAAATACAATGTTGCAAGTATTTAATTTCATTAATATACTACTCTCTAAGCCTCAATTACGTTTATCTGTGTTGTTAAATAGATTTTATTTCATCATTGGAAATAATATAGAGTTATTTCATTTTGTTAATTTTGTTTATACTGAGAGAATTACCAGTTATGTTGAAACATACAATTTTTAAAATATTGCTTATTTTAAACAGGATTCAAGTTCTGATATCTAAATAATGGTAAGTCTACAATGCCTTTATTCTTTTTCATTATTAAGTGCTTCAAATGTGCTACAGAAAACTCTTAGGAAAACTCAGACTTGGGGGGCATTTTTAAGCTTTTTAGAACATGATTTTCTAAAGTTATAATAAACACTTTTCTGAAAATCCATACTTGCTTTCCTATAGCATTTTCTCTGCATCCTTCTGTGATTCTATAACCACTTCATAACTTGTGAGTAATAATTTTTGTCATGTCAATGTTATTCAATGATAACTTTGGCTTCATAAATTATGTTACACAAGTGATATGTACCTCTGTATTACATACTATAAACCACGCCAATAGCAGTAACACCCTTTATGTGATCTTCTGCTGCAAATTAAGGAAATGAACCTTGAAACTTTTGCACGACTGAGTAATGTTACCCGTGTGAGTTGTCCCACTGACCTCAAAGAGACTTCTCAAAGGAGTGAGAACTTTCTCATAATAGTAAACAATTATAGTAATGCCTCAGTGCCTGCAAAATCCATGTTCCAGGAAGATTTATATTCTGTATAATCACTGTATTTATTTGAGATTTTCTGACTGACAATGTTGAAAGAACCAGCCTGGTCTTTTCTGGCTCCTGACAGAAAAATGTTCTTGCAGAGTTTTCCTGACCAAGACGTCCTGGGCCAGGCTTTCGAAGATGCGCTAGAAGTACTGCAGCAGCACTCCGACAGAGAAATGCAGTATTCACCAGGTAAAAAAGACCATTATTCTATTTCATTCACCACGTGGTGTTTTTACAGGAAAGTACACCTTGAAACACATAGGTGGGAGAGTAATTTCCCAGAGGTGGATTAACGTACAGCAGAGGGGTACGTTGGAGGGATGGAAAAGGGGAAGAATATTTGGAGGGTTTCTGCCCCTCCATGAGCGCTGCCTGGTGTGCGTACATCTTCCACGTCACAGCACAGGCAAACTGTTGGACCTTCCCCCCCAGTACTAGCCTTGGTGCATTGAGCTCAGAATTCCTATAATCAGGGGATATAGGACCATAATGCAACAGCCATTTTCCAGTCTTAATGCTTTAATTGAAAAATGCCCTTCTGTTATGCTGTGAATAAACTCATATAAAAATGAATTCCAGTAAAGAAAGAAAGAAAGAAAGAAAGAAAGAAAGAAAGAAAGAAAGAAAGAAAGAAAGAAAGAAAGAAAGAAAGAAAGAAAGAAAGAAAGAAAGAAAGAAAGAAAGAAAGAAAGAAAGAAAGAAAGAAAGAAAGAAAGAAAGAAAGAAAGAAAGAAAGAAAGAAAGAAAGAAAGAAAGAAAGAAAGAAAGAAAGAAAGAAAGAAAGAAAGAAAGAAAGAAAGAAAGAAAGAAAGAAAGAAAGAAAGAAAGAAAGAAAGAAAGAAAGAAAGAAAGAAAGAAAGAAAGAAAGAAAGAAAGAAAGAATCCAACAGGTGAAATTAATTTCCACAGTTACTTTTTTAACATTCAAAAATAAATTTTAAATATTTTTATGCAGAAATGATAGTTTGAGTCTGGATAATTAGTAGAAAAGCGTTTTTATTGGCTTCGAGAATTTTCTACTTTCCAAAAGTTAAAATAAAGACAAGCTGTAAATTGTTCTAGTTCAGACAAAGTTTTGGCAATTAAATTACTATAAAGTTTGAAATCTGTGTTTGGTGTTTTTACATTATAAACAGAAATGGAGGGAAGGCAAAATAGGAGGCTACATCACAAACATTTTAAGTCCAGAACAAAATATACTGTCTTCTGTGTGGAATGCATTTTATACAAGGAAGTTTATTTACATAGTGTCTCTTATGTACTGAAATCTAAATAAGACCAATCGGGCCATATCTTCGGCTGCCGTTAATAAATTTTTGGCTCCACTGCATTGGTAATTTACACATGCTGAAGGGCCCATTATATATAATTTCTTGCAAAGTTCTTGCCAGTATCTGTTGTTGGGGCCAAAGGAGAGAGGTGTTTAACACTTGCAACTCAGTGTTTGCTATGTCCCACAGCTGCACTACATTTCCACTTGCAATAGATGTACCCTCCAAAATCTTCTTCTGACTACCTGTGGTGCATAATTTATTCCAAGTGCCTCAGTCAGGTGTTCTCCTCTGCTTCTTTTAAACATCCTAAGGTCTTGGGTTCTTTCCGTGTCGTGCTTACAGGCACTGCAGATGCTCTGGTGCTCCTTCACTTCTTTCACAACTGGAGACTCTTACTTGCGTTGTACTAATGGCCTGCAGAAGAACTGAGTGACATTCCATTTTCCTTTCTAATATATGTATTACAATACTCTGTAATTATCCCATTCATTATGTTTGATGATGTGTTTGGCACTCCTTTTGCTATTAACCAAACTATTTCATAATACTATGCAATATCTGACATTTTATCTTAACAACTATTGCTTTTCATTGGAAGGCAAACAAAACCAGCCTCAGGGTGTGATTAGCAATAACAACACAGATTAGGTTGGATAACTTGCTCATATGAAACATCCTGGCTTTGAAGAGTTTATTATCTAGAAGGCAGCCATAGGAGAAATGCTTTTTGACAGACCCAGTAGCGTATTAGGTTGTTTGCTGCTGGGTTTTTTGCCCTCTTCTCTCCCTTTTACTTGCTCAGTTTTTGCTCCATTCTCCTAACCCTCAGGTTATAAAAATTGCCTGACTGTAATCAACCATCACCACCACCTCCGAGCAAGTCCCAGCTACTCTGCAGCACCATCTACAGAGGACCCAGGGTATAGCTGGAGAAATGTGATTGTAAGTAAACTGATTACTAATAACAGAGTCAGACATAAATGGAAAATTTGTGATTTCTAATACGAATCATTTTGCTAACTCTAACAGAAATTCAGTCTGGACAGGCATGATTAAGATGAAACTGCATTGGGAAATATTTGCAAAACATGTTTAATAGTCTCTTTTTAGGATTCATCTTAGCTGTTTGCCTCTCGTGCTCCTCTGTTGTTCATCATGTAACATGACAACTAATAAACAAACCCACTAGTACAGTAGGGAAAAGGGCTTCTCTCCATTACCAAGGAACAGGCAGAGAACAACAACTTCCAGCTGCTGTGAGAATGTACCATGCCTTTGATTTCTTCTCCAGCAGTTTGCTTTAAGGGTGCTGGAAAGACCAGCTTTATCTGTCCTCTGAGCTCAGCTTCAGCCTGCAGAGTCCATATTCATTCTTAAAAACACTGGGAGTGTGGCCTCCAGGAGTGAAGGAAAGTGGGTATTTCAGGGGAGATAATTTCAGGTAAACAGAATCAGCTAAAACCCATTTTCAACCAGCAGATTAGCAACAACATGACACGGGAACTACGGAGTCTTGTCTTTTACTGACTCTGGAAACAGAGTCCACTGTTCCCCCTCTGCTTCCAGCAGAAGGGTTGAAGGTCCAGAGGGAGGCAATTACTCTGATTTCCCTCTTAACTTCTGCCCTGGTGAGCAGTCCATCCCACTGGACACAAATCGGTGCCGCTTGTTACTGGTACAGCACACTGCGTGCCTTCGTGGCTGAGAAAAGTCTTCCATGGGTGAGGTGATGAAAGGTTGCATTTTGAAGGTTTCAGGCAATTAATTGCTACAAGTTTCTTTTTCCTCAGAGAACGTGCTCTATTAGTAACTCTTTGTTGTCTTAATTCTTGAAGAACAGTGCAGCAGATTTTTATGCAGACGAGACCGGCTACCATACGCTGCAGAATACTCCAGAAAGCCAAGTGATGCATGCTGCTGCTGGCCAGCCAAAAGCAGGGAAAGGTGTGTAGAAAGAGCCTATCTTGACATGTGCATTATGTTACTTTAAAAAAAATCTCTTGGCAAATCATGCTTTCTCTTTTTCCTGACTTTTTTACTTTTAACAGGAAAAAAATAAGTTAACATTTAGTAGTAACTAGAATACAACTGCTAGTGTTCAATTCCTATCTGCTAAATCTCATAAGGTAAGATAAATCTATTATCATCTGTCCTCTTGTTTAGTACATGGAAAAACAAACCAGAGATGTGTTTCACTCCAAATCATCTGGGATGAAGTCTGATGCAGAGAAGTAAATCTAGCTCTCAATAACATCTTTATCCACTTTAATAACTTATTTTATTTCATGTGGTCCAACATGGAGTGGTTTTCTTGAAGGTTTTTCACATACTTGAATATTTTTGCCCCTGATTTTATGCCTGCCTTTATTTACTTTTCAAATTACCTCTTAGCTTTTGTCACTTCCAGCATGCATTTTACAGCTATTTTTGTGCTCCTTTTGGTTGACTTTGCTTGAGTGGGTATCTATTTTCCAAAAAATAGGTTGGGTGACATTAGTCATTACAGTCCTTCATTAGTTTATTGCATTCATTCTTGCTTTTTTGTTTGGGACTCAGCATCCTTTCTATGACTTTGCTAGATGAGATTTACACAGCTTCACTCTGAGCTGTTGTACCTACTTTTGACTGTGGGGTCTTTTTGAGTATCTTCCTGGTTTTGCTGGTTGTTGAAATCCCCTTCGCTCAACTTTAACCACGTGGTGTCAGTTTTTGGTATCATCTCTTCCCATTGATGCTGAACACTGTGGTTTCTGTTGCTTAATAGCTACTACTACTACAAATTCCTTGGGACAATGGGAAGCGTAGCCTCTCCTTTTAAGTTTTGTACTTCTAGTGCTTGAAATTGACCATTGCAAATGAAAACTTTTCAATCCAGAAATACGGCTTTTCTAAGTCTTACCCAGTGTTCCACTGGGTTGGGGGTTTTATGTGTCAGTATCTGAATTCACCTTCAGTTGTTACTGCTCTGTTAAACTTCATTTCCTATTTCATATTTCTTTTATATTATTATCAATCTTCTTTTCCAGAAGGCCATATTGCATAAATTTTCAGAATGACTGACTATTCTTACGGGGGTTTTTGTGTCCTCTTATGGGGGTTTTTTTGTGTCCATGGTGATATTCCTGCCAGAAACTTGTGATTTGGGGGACTATTTCCACTATACCTAAATAAATTTAGTCTTCTTGGCTTCTTACTGAGACATGGGAGGTTTTCCGTACACTAGCAAGTAGTGTGGCCCTTTAGGAATAGATCTTAGATGAAATTATCAGCACTGAAGACCCAAAGTCTGTGTTTAAAGCATTTCACAAGGGTTTATTTAGGACAATCTCTAGGCTGGCCGCAAGTTCTGAAATCTTCAGTGACTTAGACATGTTTCTGGAAAGCATCTTTGAGTTAGGTTTCCTCTGAAGGAGTCCAGTTCATGCATGTCAAGACCATTCCATGATCTGAACTAAAGCTCAGTAAGTTGAGATAATCGAGAGAGGTACTTCAGAAAGGCATCTGTATCAGACACAGAATTAGGCTGCTTCAGGACAATTCAGCACAGAAATCTCATGCAGACAGTCTGAAACACCTTCTGGAGGAACTTGCCTCTCTCCAGTGACCACATGAGAAATGGCCAGACACTAGCCTGCTAACTTAGACTGATGTTCAGGGCCTGGTAATGAACACCACTAGCTTATGTAATGTGGTACAGTGCAAAGACCTGTGAACTAACCCCAGCTCAAACTGGTGCATCCACATTGTGTAGCACTTTGGAAATAATAGCTGGGGTCCAGAAACATAGTTGCATTAACACATAAGAGCAAATAAGTCATCTCAAAACAAGACATCAGGTAGAGGCGATGCATCTGGAAATAAAAGCTTGGGCAGAATTGACAGCTGAACTAAGAGGATGGACAGCATGAAATCAGATGCTGCTCCAGACATGGCTTACTATTGTTTTCGAGCAGGGACTCAGTCTGCAGTATGCAGACTTTCCCCTGATCTTATTTGTTCTACCATAGGTTTATAGGATAATTCAGTTTGGAGGGGACCTAAGGAGGTCACCTACTAAGAAGTGTTTAGTGTGACCAGGCAGTGTCCTTCACTGGTGTGCTTCTAAGCTGCTCATCTTTGTAATACTATATGTATTTCTAGTAGAACACGTACATCTAGTCACAGGCCAATTTTTATTTAGATAATGAAACTTTATTAATTTTTTGGAAAGTACCTCTGATTTCAGGCTCTTCTTCTTCCTAAGCCTGACTGTCACTTCTCTCCTTTTTCCTTAGCATCAGATGCAGAATTACTGTCATCCCTAACAGATGTCTTGGCTTGACCTCAGTGTTCCTTAGCAACTGTCACTTTTCCCCTGTTCCTAGTTTAAAATAGCCTTGCAAGACAAGACTTTATGAACTTTAGGTGCAGCTGCTTGCTTCCACTTTGGTTAAAGTGGAAGCCGTTCTTCTGCATAGACTCCCCTTTCTGCAAAATGTTCCTCTTTGTCTCATAATCTTAAATTCTTCCTCCTTATAGCAGCTTCTTGGTCACCCTTCATTTTGTGAAGGGAACTAGAAGAACTTCAGAGAGAGGGATCCATGAGACCTAAGTGAAACTGAACAAGCCTCACTAGTAAACTGAAGTTTGAGAGCTGAGCCTGTGGGGAGAAGCACTTAGCTAACTAATAAATAATGTACTACTGAGCTTGCTTTATTCTGCATGGGAAAACAAGTTGACACTTCTGCACATTTTTAGAAAACTACAGCATACCAGAAGGTCTAGCTCCTTATTGACTAGGCGAGGTTTATGGTTCAAAACTAGCTTGCTCTTCCCACTCACCCTTTCTTATATCAGAGACTGCCTTGCATCCCCAAAACATTCCTGAAACAAGCCTGACAACATTGAGTCATCTCAAAATCTTTCAGCTTTAATTAAGCAGGGAAAGCATTTCTTCCAAAACATTCACACTGGTTCTCCAGAACCTCTTTCCTGCACTGAGGATGTCATTTCCTGTGGTGGGTTCCTTCACCATGCACCTGCACAGCATGTGTCTGAAGACTGCTGAAAGTAGCTTCTGAGACTTACCACACAATCAAGTCACCAAATATTTGTCATGATCCCCAAATAACTTGCTCTTGACACTCTAATGACTAAATCCCTTTCTGTCACCACAGATCTTACATGTTACACAGAATCACAGAATGGTAGGGGTTGGAAGAGGCCTCTGGAGATCATCTAGTCCAACACCCCTGCTAAAGCAGGATCACCTAGAGCAGGTTGCACAGGATTACTTTCAGGCAGGTTTTGAATATCTCCAGAGAAGGAGACTCCACAGCCTCTCTGGGCAGCCTCTTCCAGTGCTCAGTCACCCTCACAGTAAAGAAGTTTTTCCTCATATTTAGATGGAACTTCCTGTGTTCCAGTTTGTGCCTGTTGTGCTTTGGCCTGTTGCTGGGCACCACTGAAAAGAGTGTGGGTCCTTCCACTTGACATCCACCCTTTAGATATTTATAAGCGTTGATGAGATCCCCTCTCAGTCTTCTCTTCTCCAGGCTAAAGAGACTCACTTCTCTCAGCTTTTTACCATAAGAGAGATGCTGCTGTCCCCTAATCATCTTTATAGCCCTCCACTGGACTCCCTCCAGTAGTTCCCTGCCTTTCTTGAACTGGGGAGCCCAGAACTGGACACAGAAGTCCAGATGTGGCCTCACCAGGGCAGAGTAGATGGGGAGGATAACCTCCCTTGACCTGCTGGCTACACTCTTCTTAATGCACCCCAGGATAACATTGGCCAGGTCAACCCCTCACCTGTACATGGGGTTATTCCTCCCGAGGTACAGCACCCTACACTTGCCTTTGTTGAACTTCATTAGGTTCCTCTCCGGCCAACTCTCTAGTCTGTCCAGGTCTTGCTGAATGGCAGCGCAGCCTTCTGGTCTGTCAGCCACTCCTCCCAGTTTAGTATTGTCAGCAAGCTTGCTGAGGGTACACTCCAGAGTGTCCCCTCATCCAGGTCATTGATGAATATGTTGAACAAGACTGGACCCAGCACTGACCCTTGGAGCACACTGCTAGCTACAGGCCTCCAACCAGACTCTGCACCACTTATCACAACCTTCTGAGGTCTGCCATTCAGCCAGTTCTCAATCCACCTCACTGTCCACTCATCTAACCCACACTTCCTAAGCTTACCTATGAGGATGTTATGGGGGACAGTGTCAAAAGCCTTGCTGAAGTCAAGGCAGACAACATCCACTGCTCTCCCCTCATCCACCCAGCCAGTCATCCCATCATAGAAGGCTATCAGATTGGTCACCGTGACTTCCCCTTGGTGAATCCATGTTGAGCACTCCTGATAACCTTCTTTTCCTCCACATGCTTAGAGATGACATCCAGAATGTTTCAGAACTGTCATCCCATTTGCCATTGCTGGTCTTCCATTTAATAGTTTATACCTATCTTTTTAATTTGTAACAGGGTTTTAGGCTGATCTATGCTTTTGCCTGTAAGATCCTTTCCAGGAAAAAGACAACTGCTCCTCTTTTAAAATGAGTTTTGTTCTGACCTTTTGTACTTTATTTCTTAACAGGCAGGAAAAAACTTCGACTGTTTGAGTACCTGCATGAGTCTCTGTATGATCCAGCTATGGCAAACTGCATCCAATGGGTGGATAAGCCCAATGGTGTCTTCCAGTTTGTCTCCAAAAACAAGGAGAAACTTGCAGAGCTGTGGGGCGAAAGAAAGGGAAACCGCAAGATCATGACATATCAGAAAATGGCCAGAGCACTGAGGAATTATGGAAGAACAGGTGAAATCATTAAAATTCGAAGGAAGCTGACATACCAATTCAGTGCTGTTGTTTTACAGAGACTTGCTCCATCTTATTTCTTGGGAAAAGAAACAGTTTATCATCCATACATTCAGTCTAATCAAGAATATCAGTGTGCAGATGACTGGATCAATTACAGTAATTACATGTATAACAATGGTTATGCATTGCAGCATGCTAACAGCTAGATGTATCTGTCACATAAACAGGTCTTTGTTAGCCAGCAATACTTTCCAGCACAGGAACTCTTCTCTGTACATAGCTTTTCCTTTAAGATATCATACAAACACACAAAGAGGAGGGTTTTAAAAATTATGTTGGCCTAGTTTTGTTCCTTTTGAAGTTAATGATAAATGGTCATTGACTATTAAAAAAAAACAGCAGCTGTAGGGCATGTTCTATTTTCTGTGACATTAATCAGAGGAATTACTTCAGATTCAAGCTGGTATATCAGGATCAGGATCAAGGCTTTTGTCTGTTAGCAGACATCAAAGATCCCATCCTGAAAACACTCACTGGAAGTTTTATTCAACTTTCCAGCATTTCCAATCAGAATTTAGATGCGGTTGTGCCATAGCGGACAGAGTCCCTATCACTTGGGTGCACTTGAATTAGAAAAGGAAGAGATTTGCCAGCTGCATGAAGCTACTGTCTGCTTTTTTCATCAATGTTCTTTGTTAAGAGACATTTTCTGAGTGAATGCCTGGGTGAACGATAGAGTCCATATGAAGGTGCACCTGTTGGCCAAGTTGTTAATCCTTAATCACTTAAATTAACATATCTTAGCACAGATCCTGACATATGGTTTTAGGATTGCCAGGTGCACATTTCACTGTTGGCAGTGGATTCATTAGGAAAGTGACCATACCATGAGAGGGTTAGTGAAGGATTATGCTTTTCGTAAAGTTATTTACGGTTCTTCCTCCACTAATATGAGAAGCTGACCTTTTATCCAGCAGTTCTGTACTCACCTAACAAACATAGCTTTGTTATTTATAACCTCTTTTGGAATTACAACTATATATATATAAATACAATTTCACTTCTACAGCTCCTTTCCCACATGGTAATGTAGCTGAAAGGCTCAGTGACTTTACACTCTCTTCATGGGGAAGAAGGACTAAATTTAAGTAAAAAGAAAATATTAGATCCTTATGTGAGGATGATACCCAAAATCTACTTTTTTTCATGCTTCTCTTACCTGATCAACTTGTATCATCATATGAGTTATCTGTTGTGCCAAATTACTTCGATTCAACTGCATTAAATTCCAAGTTCTGCATTTTCCTTCAAATCAGTGCAGGTCCAGATATTAATAAAGACAAAATTTTCTGTGGCGAGGTATAAATGGTGGCCTGATACGTTTGATGAAATTCACTGACTTTGATAGTTACCCCTTGCTCTAACTCCTGCTTACTTGTACAGGGATATAATTTTATGTAATAATCACAGTGCAACACACTCCACTCAAGAAAAATTCAAGGTTTTGAGTTAAGTTTTGTTAAGATGAAAGATACATACTCTTAGAAATCTGAAGCGTGTTAAATAGAGCTAAAACCAGACACAGATATTAAGTCAGTAAACATCTGCCAAAATGAGAAGGTCATAACTGTGCTGTTAATATTTCATTTTGAGTGTAGTGTCCTGTAAAATGTAAACAGTACTACAAAACAGACACAAGAATGCCTCCGGTCTTACAGAACTGAATCTGGATCCTGCTGTAGCACTGAATGCAGTGGGAATTTAACTCTTACAAAGGAGTGAGGTCTTTCAGTTTGGGATGCCTTCACTATGCGAGCACATACATAAATAAAACATTTCAAATGTCATAATGTACATAAACTTGCCAAGAAACTCCACGGTTTAGTTCTTCCACATCTGTCATGCATTGCACACTGACTTAATGCTATTTACAAGGCTGGCGACATACACCAGGTTAAGAGTCTGCTTTGTGTAAAATGCTTACTTTACCAATATGTTTAGATCCTCTTTGCTCAGCCACATCTACTTGTTAAGGAAATAAATACTTACTCAGATTCTGTGTTACCTTTTTAACTTAAGTATAAACATTAGCATTTACTTCCTACAAATCTGGTAACCAGGTGAGATGCTATAGCTGCAGCTGGGAGAATAGTACAGAGCTGAAAGAGAAGAGCATAAGGGGTAAGAAGAACTGAAGGAAAATCAGTCAGAGAAGAAATGAGGGAATCATATTATCTGTGGGTAGGTGGAGAGAGATTTCAGCCACAGGCATAACCATGGGGACTGACAGTATTAGAAAGAGATTTCTTTCAAAAAAGGTGGTGCCCCCCCCAGTCAAAAGTACCTGGAGAGCTTTTAGAAGCTTCTGCTGTAGTTCTGTGGCTACACAGAAGGATATTTAACTGTGCAATGCACTGATGTTGGGCTTACATACAGAAAAGATTCTTGACTGTTAGCAATGCTTTAACCCTGCAAAGACAGGTTAAATCATAAGGAAAAGGACAAAATTACCAAACATCTGAAGCACAGACTTAGATTGCTGAGGTCTGAAATAAGATGTAGCTGTTTTTAACTATGTGACTGTTTAACCACTGAAACAACACACGACAAGGGATGTTGTGGATTCATTGTTTCTCAACATCTTTAACCCAAGACCATGTCTATTTCTAAGATGTACAGTACTAAGATGTAAAGTCATCGTAAAGCCATCGCCATACCACAGGACACAAGACTGAATGTAGGAAATCAGACTCCTGCTAGTATCAGTATTTACAGGATCCTGCCAGGCAACTCCATGTAGGAATCTCAAGGCTACATGTGGAGATATAAACAGGATTGCAGTGGGTGCTTGGAAGGCTTTTGGATTCCCAGCGCAATCCCCTGTGCACCTCACCCTCCATCCTTGTCCTCCCACCCTCAGTGTCTGTGTTGTATCTCCTTCCTCCCACCTGCATAGGCTCAGACACAAGATGTGATGGTGCTAAGCACTCAGAGGAAACATGAGTGGCAGCTCCCAAGACAGCAGCTTTATCCCTTCGATGTAACTCTTGATAACTGGCCTGTTGCCGCCATTGCTGACTTCACCTTTGTCTCTCTCCTGTCTCCTTTCTCCTCACCCCCAGCAGCCAAATCGGGCCAGAAAGCAGTCTGCCTGCCCACTGATCTGCCTGTATTTCACACTCACCTCTGACTTAGAGGCTACATCTTACCTCAGAAGAGCCTGGGATAGGGCCTGGGGATGAGTAAAGAAGCTGGGCGGCTCCCAGCTCCCATGCTCAGTACCCCACTTCAGAGGGTACCCCAGTCTGAGCAAGGTGCCTCGTACTGAAGTCCTGCATGTTACTAACAACTGTGCCTCATGATGCTTCAGGCACTTAATGAGGACATGAGCCTTTCAGAGTGAAGTTTGCCTCTGAAGGGAGTGAAGTTTGCCTCTGAAGGGATGGCAGAAGTCCTCTTCCACAGCTGTAGCTAGAGATGAGGACAGTCTCCTTGCTCATCCCCTGTGCCGCCTTTGCAGCCTGGTTTCTGCGCAGACGTGGCAGACAAGATCAGGGCCCCAGGTGAGTGCTGGGATGGTGCCTCTCCCCAACACACAGTTCTTGTTTGCTCAAGTGACGGCAGGTAGGGTATCATGCCTTGTGTGTCTGCTGTAGCTTCAGCGTTGTCCTCTGATGGAAGGTCCCTGTACTACAAGCCAGGATGGATCCAACTCTTGGAGTTGCACCTTGGTAGAAAGGGCTTTGCCTCTTTGGCGTGGGGGGTGGCTCTGAGCCCACAAGATGGCACTAACGGACAGCTTTTCACTCGGAATTTGTGAGGCTTGCAGGCCTCCGGGTCATTTCTCCTCTGCTCGTCCCTTTCATGTTGGTTGCCCCTCCCCCCCCCCACTCCCCCATGTTTAATTTTTTCATCTTCATGCACAGCGCTGCTGCAGATGTGGCAGTAGCAACACCTTTCCTTTCAAAGTTATTACAAGGCCAGTTCCAGCTGTGGCAGATATAGAAAATGTGGTGGCTGAGATGACACAAATTAAAGCAGATACATTATGTCAGCAGATCCACAACTCTGTGTCAACGACCCTGGACAACAGTCAATTTTACATCTGCAGCTCAGTATCTTCTCCAAAATAAGCGTGGCTGCAGTGGTTTCCAACAGAGCTGAGGGTGGTGCATGAAGAAGAAACAAAGCTGTTCTTTCAGATTTAGACTTCTGAATTTCTACAAGCAGGGATTACATTCACAGCCTTACAGACTCTGTGAAGGAGGCAGAACCAGAGCATCTTTGTAACATATTTTTCCTATCCCTTCTTGCTCGGCCTATGCCATACTTATCTATGTATATATCCTGTTCAGCAGACCAAAAGGAGGAGAGATTCTTAGTTTCCAACTGAAAAATTATTTTATTTCATTTACTTTTATTTGAATTTGAATACATGAAACTTTTCCCTTTAGTAGCACTTGGAGCACACATCAAGTACCTGCCTCCACGTTGTCAGACACTTACCAGATGTGTATTTTGGTGACAGATGGGTCAGATTGCCTTACCAACCCAAGCACAGATGGATGTTGTCTCATGGAGAGCATTGGGTTATCAATTCCTACATTTACAAGCTGAGATCTTCACCTATCTTCTCACAGAGCTGCATGTGTGGGTTTACCATTAGTACAGTGCTTAGTGAGTATAAAAAGGATGGGAAATACTACAAATGGTGGGCTTTTTTGCAAGAAACTGCCCCATGGATTGTTTCCTAAAAGGTATCCTGAGTGCCAGATGTAAACATAACTATGTCATCTTCTTTTTTGTTAATGAGAGCTGCCCCTGCATTCTTGGCAACATCTAAACAACCATAGCTAATTGCCTAACAGATGAATGATTGAAAACACTCACTGGTGTATCAAGGTAACACTGGAGCTCAAGTTGGGTGTTCAGGCCATTTTCTAGTTATGTTTCATTGACCTTGGCAATTTTCCTAGTTTCCATAATTTTACAATGAAGGTCAAGGCAAACTCCCAGACTCCCTCCAAACTGCAGGAGCAGATTCCTACATCTGTGCACAAGCTGAGGGCAATGCCATTGCACATGCCCACTGGTGTCTGCATGAACAGATTCACTCAAGGGACTGCAGAGAGCCCGAGACCTTAAAATAAAATTTGTATTTTAAATCTTTTTTGGACAATGTTTTTCAATTCTGCTTTCCATCAGGTTTACAAAGACACTGCATTTCACACTGAAACCTTTCCTGTAATATCCCATTAGGCAATGTGATTTAGGCCTCACGTGTATTGCAGGAGACCTGGAAAACTGTGTAGTCAGTGCATTATGGAGAGAAATCCCTTGCTGATAGTGACAGCAGAGGGCGTTTGCCAAAATGCATCATTTTCTTGGGTTTTCAGGCCCAGGCTCTGTAAAAGTACCATTATCCCCATTGTATGTGCACGTAGAGCAGAGCACGCATGAGGTACAGTCAGATGTCCGTGCACTCAGTGGCAGGTGAGGAGAATGCCAGCGTCCTGAGCCTGTCCTGCAGCCAGCAGCCAGGACCACCTTGTGCCGGTCCAGCTTCCTGCTATTTCCGAGGCATCAAAAGAAATAAGTAAAATAATTAGCAGAATCCATTGAAAGCATTGAAAGTGCCCAAAAGAGAAGTAAGTGGTGCTCCACTGCCGCATACAGTACACTTGGAGGAAGTACGTTTTTCTTAATACTGAATAGCACACCTCAGGTTTGAAATGTGCAATGCGCTAGTGCAGAAGGGAAATCCTGAAGCAGATGGGAACCTTGTTGCCTGAGCAGAGTATTTCTTTTGCTTTTTTTCTAGTGAAGAAAGTTATACCTAATTACGACGTGAGCTTCAAGCCAGACAGCCTTGGTGCTGGGTATACATTTTAAAATACCACTCTCCCAACACAATATAGTGCCTAAGAGGCACCAGGCACCTTGTTAGGAAGTTGCACATTGAACAGTCAGTGTTGATACAATGGATTATAAGGTGAATTACAGTGCAACCAGGCTGTATTAGCAGGATGCCATCAAACTGCACGCAGAGTGTAAACTGATGGATGGAAAAGTAAATTCCTTATTTGACATTCCAGAAACACATAACCTGAGCCAAGAGTTCAAGAACCACAATGAAATAAAAAGACAGACAGCTGGTTGTTTGTCATGATATCTCTGTGTAGAATTAGAAGCATTAATTACATATGGAGAATATTAATGACAGTTTAAAGTGGAATGTAGTTAATCATTACGGTACTATGTCCACGCAGAGTGCTGGTGAAGCCATATAATATTTTCTTTCAGAGGAAATGAAAACTCAGCAAATCTATTTGGAGTACTAGCCGCGTCTAGTAGTCCGAGGGTCTAGGTTGACTTTTCTGCCTCGTTAAAGCAGAATTCAATCACATTAGAAGACACAATTCTTTACAGATTTGGCTAAGCCCCTTAGTCTTGTTGAGATCCAGAAAGTGCAGGTGATGGCTGAAAAATAATAATAGTTGAATTATTTTATTTGCCTTCTAGTTTTTAACCTCCTTGATTTCAGGTTTCCAGTCTGCACCCAGCAATGTTGAGTCTAACAGTCTTTTCAAAAAAAGAACCAAAGACTGGGAGAGCTGAGGTTCTTGGAAAAGCAGCACACATGGAGATGCAGAATAGTTAGGAAAATTCCATCTTCTGTAGAAGCAGCAACATGCTTCATCATGGAGGCAAATCCATCCACTACAACTGGTTAGTAACTTGCAAGCAGAGACAAAAAGGTGCAGCAGCGAGATGGTCTCTGGCCACTGGAAGTTCTGTTCACTTTGCTTTAATGCTGTGGTACTGTGCCCTTGTCAGCGAGGTCCCTGCCTGGTCCACCTTGAAATGCTCAGCATCCTGCTCCCTTTTCCTTGCGGAGCACCTTGCCTTTGCTGCTCACATACAGAAAGGTAGCCAAAGTGCAAGTTAAAATTTTCAGTCCTAACGAATGAATGTCACTACCACATTCTGAGAAGTGTAATGAAACACAATCTTACATGGTATTACTTGAAAATAGTATCTAACCAGTCATTCAGAGTATTGTTTGGCATATGGGAACCATTTAATTCTCTCCCTGACCTCTGCGCAAAAAAAAGCCACCTTTTATGCTCATCTACAGAAGGAAGTTTTCTTATTATGTGCTAAACTGTGACTTTAAACCAATGTTGTTACACCAGTATTCCCCTCTCCACATGTGAGTTCTTATTCCTCGTGAGTCTCTGCCAAATCCACGCTCACTCCGGAATAAGCATTCCACAAGTATCATGTTCAGTGGTACAAGTGGTAGCGCTTCCTTATCTGGACTAAGCAAAGAGATGTTTTAATGAAACAGCTCTGCAGGATTTGGACTGTTGCAGCCTGCAAGTAACTGGAAACATAAGTCTTTCTGCTTTCTGTATTGATTTCTCTAAGATACAGCGTGCTTTAATTTCCAGTGTGTGTCTGTTGGTTTGATTTCTCCTCATGTTTTGGAGTCCCCGGGTAGCTGTAATTCACCCCTTGGCTTGCCCTCGGACATGGTGAGGACAGCAGCACGTAATCAATGGCAGGCTTGCTCCTATTAATCTTGTTCAGTAAGGGCCTGATCCTCTTTCTGCAAAGGGCGAGAGGACAGTTCACACCGACTTCAGTGTAGGCAGGAGAGTGCCCCAAACACTAATGGCTTCAGCAGCAGGTGTTCAAGAGAACCCACATCAATCTTGACTTTTGTTGAGATTAAGACTTTTGCCACCCTGTGCTGGGCTGGAAGTCAAATACCCATGCAACCTGACTCTCCAGCATTAGGTGTGAAAGGTGTTGCCATGCAAAGCTCTCCATGCATTTTAACTGCAAGAAAAATTAACTAGCCCACTTGAAAAATGAACACCTTTAAAAGTACTCACAATTACCTTAAACTCTCGTATTTAGTGATCTTCTGAGATTGGAAGGGAGAAGCACTTCCTGCCATGAGGAAGGTAGATTTCTTACTTTCCAGTGGCAAAAGTCTCCCTTTCTTATGTTTCTTAGGCCTGGAACCAGGCACAGATGTGGGGTTTGGGTCAGAGAAGAAAAACGACCATTTTGTCAGCCTGAGACTTGGGCCAGAGTCATTTGGAAGCAGAGGAGCCCTCATTTCAGTCTCGGTCTGCCAAGACTGTAAACTACTTGCACTGGGACTGGACATGAACTTTGTACGACTGTGCCATAGTTAATTTTTTAACAGCAGCTGTTCAAAGATATTCAGAGGCCTGGAATGCTGCAGTACTTCCTGAGAAGGTAGATTAAGCTCCAGTCCTACAGGGATTTCTATCTGTAAGTATTAATTCTGTATTGTGTAAAATTCACGTAAGTCCTCCTAGGCCCAGGCTTTTACAGAGGACACCCATGGAACAGGCTAAATGTGGTCCAGCTAGTCAGGAGCTCAAGAAACACGCGAATTATAGGATTACACAACCAAACATCTCGTTTATTGCGTGTAGATTTCCAAACAGTTAGGGGCATATACATGTGCATGGCTCAATCAGTCAATGTCTAGCGTCTAAAGTTTTTATATATTTGCATAATTTATGTTGCATAATGCAGAACATACATCTGTACATAAAAGCTTATATATACAAATGGGCATGAATGTAATAAATATTTAGATTTTCTGCATAGATTGTAACAGAAAGAAAGTCATGAGCTACTTGAGATCCTTCTACACATTTAATATGATATATGATTGTTGCTGTTTGATTACTGATGTAAGTGGTTCAGTAGATAGGTGAAATGTATCTCATGAAAATACTTTTCATATCATGTTGCCCTTTGAAAATGAGTCTATTTTTAAATTTTGATATGGTTTATGTCTGTGTAACAGGATCAATTTTTAATTTCAAGGTAGCGAGAGGTGTGAGTGGCTATAGAGACTCAGCAATTTGCTTGCAATTATTCATTATAACTTCTAGTAGTACTCAGAGCTGTTGTTGTCTTTTAGTTGTTTTGAGGGCTTTGCATTATAAAATAGAAGGAGCTAAGCAACTGAACTTTATTTTTGCAACTGTACTGTTGCTAATACTTGATAATAGATGAATAAATGCTTTGTAGAGCAGTTTGAAATAGTGGTATGCAATTAGATATTTGCCTAGAAGTGGAAGAGAGTGCTACTTTGTATTGGTTGGAAATAATTTTACTCAAAAGCAGGATAGAAGGGATCTTCTTAGTGAATACATATGAAGGAACCACATACATGCATAAGCTTTGCATACACACTGGTATCATTTTGTAGATAAAATACCTGAATAAAATTTGTGGTTTCATATTTATTTCCTGATTCAAGCATAGGTAAATAGTTAAATTCTTTGCAGTGACCTAATGTCCCATTGGGAAATAGAGTTTAATTCCAGTTCCCCTAACCCTTGGGTCACCCCAAAGTGACTCCGGTCACCCACCTCCGCAGGGATGGGTCTCACCCCATCCCAGGTTTGCCAGAGGTAAGAAGGTGTCTGTGAGGTTTAAAGGTCTGAGCAGTGATGAGACACGCTGTGTTGGGGGCAAGGTGAGCAGAACCCTAAAATGCCTCCTAATGACTTTTGTCCAGACACTAAAAGTTAAAATAGAAGTGGGAGTTTGCTTCAGTTAATTAAGTGTTTTGTAGGCACCAAAGTATTAGTCCAAGTCATGTTTTGGAAAAAAATACTTGGGGGAGTAAATATCTTGTTGTGCTTCATGCATCCGCCTGTGAAGGTAAAGTCCTCCCAACCCTAAGATACCATGCAGCAGCTGCAGAAATGGCAGCGGGTGAGGACACCGAGGTCCCCAGCAGCACTGTCAGGGCTCCCAGGTGGGGTCAGTCTCTGCAGGTTGGGGTACATGGGTACAGGCATTTTTCAGTGGTTTTTTTTCTCTACCAGCAGCTGTGATGGCCTTGTCATGTTGCAATCATCTCATGACAGGTATTGCTGAAACTGCCAGGCTGGGCCGCTTCAGTCTCTTGTTTCCAGCAATGGCCCATGCCAAGAGCGTGGGGAAAGGTGCAAGAAAGGTTGGCAGTGGTTGATGGTGAGGGTAGCCTGTCTCTTGTGGGCATCTCTTCGTTGGTGCTATTTGGTAGCTGCAGTATTGCAGGAGGGTTGAAGTTCTTTCCCAGTCCTGGAGGAGTTACAAGTATTTCATGAGAGTATTTCATAAAGAGGTATGCAAAGGCTTCATGTACTGCTTTGATGATGATCTGAATACTCCCAGTTAATTAATTCTTTTGTTATGACTAGACTGGCGACAAAATTGGCAGTTCAAATTCCAAAAGGCGATGTTGCTTGGTCTGCTCTGTTTAGGGATGAGCACACTGTGAAGTCTGTGTTAGGATCCACCTCTCTCGTACTCCATGAGAGTGAGGGATATTAAAAATTTGTGTTTGCATTTGGTCTTCTTTTCAGCTTAATGTTGCCCTGGAGCACTCTTTTGGATGGGGGTATTGATTGCTGGGGGTTTTTCACCCTTTTTCTCTCTTGCCCTGCACCAACATGTCCTAATACCTGGCAAATATACTCACTAGGTAACAGAGAAACAATGTGGGCTCTTGCCAGTTGTCAATCATATGATCAAAGAGCACAGCACTGTATGTCCCAGGTCAGTGATGAATTTACATCCAGTCTTGTCTAGCACACTTTCTTACTCTGGATATTAAAGAGAGTATTTAGATGTGGAAAACTGGAACCAGAGAGTCTTTGCCACAAACTTATGAGCTTAAGTCCTTCACAGGTTGCTGCAAAGGTCATTACTTTTTCTCCTGAGCCAGGTAGGAGCAATGTCACCTTCACCACTTTACCCTGCATGTGACTCCAGCTGATCTTGACCCACGGCCAAGATGTTGAGTGCTAGCTTTATAATTCAAACTCTGGCATGCTGAAGATGGGAACTAAAATGTAAGACTTCAGATTACACTTTGGCAAGATCTGTAAAATTCAGCACTAAACCCTTTTAGATCCTTTTGGTTAAAGCTTCATTTTTTTAAAGGTTAATGATCATCAGAATGAGTTGCTGCTGCAAATAAAGAGCATAAATTACAGTAGAGCTAGTAATTTTTCTTTATGCTCTTTGTATGCAATTTAAGCTTTAGCTCTAAAAGATTGTTTTACTCACATGGAGGGAAGACTTGCTCTGCTTTTCTCTTTAGGAAAAGAGTTGAGACACCAACTAATTGGCAACTCCTGCTTGTGGTGAGTTGAGAGCTCCAGTACAGTTGTCCAGTGATCCTGGTTTTAATGCATTTCCGATACGTAGGACAGATAGGATGCAAACAGTGCTCCCTAATTTTGTTAAAGCTTTATTTCAGAGGTTTGGGGACACAAATATCTATGGGAAGGAAAGATTCCCCTTTTAGTGTAAAGCAATTGTTGCAGTGTTGTAACTGTGTCCATGAGCTCATGTCTATGGCATTTCTATACGGAATCTTAGGCTCACATGTGCTCTGCTCACTGTGCTGTTAACATTATTCCTAACGGCTTTCCCTCCATCTTTTTCCCTTCTCTCTGGTCATCTCCAACGCTTTGACCTTTTCCAGTCCTGTGTCCCCATCCTCCAACACTTGCTAAAGATTCTGCAGTCATCCCAAAACCTCCTAGTCTCACTGTCTACGAGGCTTCGATGGTATCGGTTGATATTTGACATTGGATGGACCTAGACAAAGTTTTAGCATGCCTTTTATCCAGGACAACCATGTTCAGTGTACTAGCAATCCTAACATATCAGCTTTTCACTTTTCCAGTAACTGCATCACATATCTGTGTGTAAGGTATACCTCATCTGTTTCCTCTTGCTAGACATGAATCTTTTATAGCTTGGTATAGAAATTTTTCAGCAATAAAAATAGAAACACTGATGTCAGTTCTTGATAAGTAACTCATATCAAATCACATCCCACTGGTAATCTGGCATAGCTCTTTCTTACAAAAGTATTATGTGAATGGATGCCCAAAATAACATTTGGCGTTATTAGGAGTATCAAGGTCTCATCTGTAATAACAATAACTACTGAAAATCCTGCAGGAATAAAACAGATGATGGCTATTATATTAAAAAAACATGTGAGTTTCTTTCTAATTTCCTTGTGTGACATGATTTATTGAGATTATTCCAACCTCATCATTAAATGTCACCAGTGATAACATAAGCTTCAGAAAAACTAATCTTCACAAAGGTTTTCAGGTCTTTTCTCCAGTTATAAAAATTATATAAAAGTCATTTCACAAGTGCTGGGATAAAGTAAAAATTGTATTATTTTTCTTTCACAGTTCCTCCGTAAGTTTTCTCTGAAACCATCTGCCCCTTAAAAGTATGATACTATGGTACCAATACATTAGCGTGGAAGATTCAATTTAGTTGTTAAGAAAAATTTTGGGAGTGTGAGGGCAATGAAGGAATGCAATACATCTCTGGGGAGGGTACTCATTCTTTAGCCCTGGAGGTATTTGTGGTCAGGTTAGGAAAAAAAAAACACAAGAATCATACCAGGATAGGTAATCTTGCCTTAGCATAGGGGCTGCATGAAACAATCGTTCGAGATTTATTCTAGCCCTATTTTCTTTCAATTTTATGTTATAGCATTTCCTATTGCAAATATTTTATAGGAGTAATAAGTAATAGTAAGTAACAATTGCAGGATAGGAGCTGTCAATAACCATTGAAACCTATAGGTACAAGAGAAATCACATCAAAAAGTATGAAAAGACTGAAATAAATTAACAGTATAGCTGACTTAACTGAGATGAAATTAAATCCAGCCAAAGGAAACTGGAATAAAGAGGAGACCATTAGAAACTAAGTGGTGCTTTTGTTCACGTCTAAACACCCGTTGATGTGTATGTGTTTATATACATACAATATATGTACATGTAGATAGAGATCTTCATTTGGGCTGGGTGTAAGGGCATAATTATATGAACACAGGTCCTGTGAGTCACCTCTAAGACTAACTCAACTGTCAGATCACAGGCTGGAGAAATGAGTATTTGGGTAATGTTGGTTCTGTCCTCAAAATACGCTAAGGCCCCGCTCTCCTTAGCTGTGCAATGCGTGTAAGAGAAGGCTCTGCTGCGTCCGGCAGGGCTCTAACTGCTTAGGCACAGTTGGGAATCAGATGGGGATGAAGGCTCAGTCATTTGGGAAGGCATTACTAGGCTTTCTGAGCAGAAAGCAACCTGATCCTTCTTGATTGTGGCAATTTAATTTCCTTCATTGGTCTCTGGAAGTGACAATGGACTGAGAACGAAGCACTCTGCTGCTCAGAAAGTATCAAGTAAGCCTTGGTAGAGTGGGGAAATGCCTCATACCTGTGTGGTTCACAATTTTTTCTGAACTGAGTGCTTGCAAGATTTTCTAGAAGGGGGAAAATCTGCACAGTTTTTGCCAGCTTACAATTGTTTTGGCTTCACTCCCAATTTCTGCAATAAAATCTCTATCCCGGCAGAATTACTCAGTGTTCACCACAGCCTCCAGCCTGAACGGTCACTCTCAGTTTTGCTTAAGTCCCAAGTCCTCCTCTAAAACCTCTAAGCAAAGGCGGCAATTGTATGTTCACACCAGAGCAGAGAGCGTGAACTTTCCTTCACGTATCGTGACATGTTACAGCTGTGACAGCTACTCACACTGTGGTTCTGCATTAGATATAAGACAGAGGGCACTATCCTGCAGACAGTTGCTCTGGTCAAAATACTCGTTCCCATGGAGAGACATTAAAGCCGATTTTGTGCAGGATTGTTCGCAAGGAAGTAAAACTGGCGCGTGAGGCAGCCCTGGTGGAAGAGCTTCCAAGAGGACTCATTCCTGGAGTTTTCTGCAGCTCTGCACAGTGCTTACAGAAGTAACTGTCTAAAATTTGCAGTGCTAGCAGGGATTAAATTCTCTGTGCCAGACACAGCCATTTTTAGAAGCTTATCCTTTGAGATCTTTTCTTTCTTCTTCTTCTTCTTTTTTTTTTTAATCATAAAGGGCAAAGAAATTGATAGGCAGTAGTTAGGCACAGAGCTATGCCTAATCAGGCAGTCTCTATGTATTGGATTTCTGTACACAAATTCATAAGCAATGATGACATTTCAAGGGGTTTTCTAGAATTTCTGTAACCTTTCTGGATCTGCTGTGTATGCCAACAGAGACATGAGTACATGCACTATAACACCAGCATGGCTGTTCTCCTGAGATTTTGCTCATGGTCCCCTCCTCCTAGCCATTAGAGGAATCCAGAAATCCTAGATAAATATATGAACCTCTCAGAATCTATCTAGGCAAAATCATTAGAGCAAATAGGTTGTGCTAGACAAACCGTAGATACACGAGAAGCTCCGTTGTTGAGGAAGTCTTATTAAAATGCATCGGATCTTGATCACGCACATGCAATTACCTTGCGCTGCTAGTAGGGAGAGAGCAAAGCAGAGCACAGCAGAGAGAATGGCAACCTCCCGGTGGCCTGCTGTCTGCATTGCTTTGTGTGAGGCAGGAAGCTGTACCACAGCAAATAGATAAAGCTTTGTTTGAGGAGAGTGGGGAGGGGAAAATTAGCCGGCCCATGGGTGAGCTATGGCGGCAGCTGAGGCCAGAACATTCCTTTTCAATTGAATTTTCCTGGCATGCAGCTTCTAATGTGTTCTCCCCTAGAACTGCAAGAAAAATCAAAGTGGTTTTAACATCTTCCAACATGAAAAAGAGGAGGCATTACCATGCCATTCCATTCCTTTATTGGCTTATGGAAAGAAAGAAAGAAAGAAAGAAAGAAAGAAAGAAAGAAAGAAAGAAAGAAAGAAAGAAAGAAAGAAAGAAAGAAAGAAAGAAAGAAAGAAAGAAGACTTTCTTTTGATCCCACACAAGGAGAACAACGTCTGTTTCTCACTGTGAATTCAAAACCCATGCACAAGGAAAAGGAAACTAAGCTTGCCGTAGCTCTGTCCAAGCACATGTAGGGGCACATACTTAATGCCTGACTTTACTAAGAAATGATTTCCACCAAGCCCATCCCATACAGAGTGGAGTGGAGGTGGTCTATTCTGATGCAGTTTTGAGTCACTTCAGTAATGCCATGGGTTTACTGCAGTAAAAAGTTTGGTGTGAACATTGTACCCCATGGGTGTAATCTGGTAATAAATTACACACTGGTTTCATCTCTTGAGACACTGAATATTGAGTTTCTCTTTCTTCTGAGTTCTTTTAAGTGTGCTTCTTCAAGGTAGCTCATCTCAACAGCCTGCAGTCAGCACCTCAAACAAACCAGTAAGCATAAAGGTATGTGTTTAAGTGCACGAGCATGTGTGAGAGAGGGGAAATAGGGGACTGAGAAGGAAAGGGAGAAAGAGAAGAGGAGAGAGAAAGAGAGAAAAGGAGAAGGAGAGAGAAAGAGAGAAAAGGAGAAGGAGAGAGAAGGAAGGAGAGAGAGAGAGAAGAAGAGAAGGAGAGAGAGAGAAAGAGAGAAAGAGAGAGAAAGAGAAAAAAGAGAGAGAAAGAAAGAAAGAGAGAGAGAAAGAAAGAAAGAGAGAGAGAAAGAAAGAAAGAGAGAGAGAAAGAAAGAAAGAGAGAGAGAAAGAAAGAAAGAGAGAGAGAAAGAAAGAAAGAGAGAGAGAAAGAAAGAAAGAAAGAAAGGAAGAGAAAGAAAGACAGACAAGTGGGAGAGTGCTGCCTTTTACTATGTCTATCCTGTGTTTATTTTCTGAATTATGTTGCCTTATTGTAAAGAAAACACCTGGGTAAAAGGAGATCCTTTAAAGAAGTACAAGGACTTTTTATAAGGGCACAGTATGCATGTAAAATGCTTGCTCGTCACTTTATTGAATTCTTATCCAGGCATTATTTAAACTGTTTCCATATGGCACAGGTCTTTTTTATAAAAACCCACCCACTCAGATACCATATTAAAAAAGGCTATCAGATTTCTTTGGCATTGTCTGATTCACAAATCCCTCATGGCTTTAAGCCAATAGGTTTGTCTGCTCTATCCATCTAAAAATAGATGCTCCTCTCAGGTTTTGTGAATATTTTACCTGGAACTGAAGTCAGGCTGCCAGGGCTAGAGTTACCCAGTTCTCTCTCCAGTCTTTTTAAGGATCACAACATTTCTGTTCTTTCACTTTGTCTCTTTTCCAACTTCTGACATTTACAGAAACTTAAGCATTCTTCTGAACATGTGTGGAAGTGTCAGGGTTGCTAGAATAATTGTTTGCTGCCCCCTCTTTAATAAGAGCTTTGGCTTCTTTTCTCATTATTGTGCGCTTGTAAGATTTAGAGTTGATGAATTCTAAATCTCTTGTTGCTGTTACCCTCTTGCATCAGTGTTGTGCTGTGCTGTCCTCCTCTATAGATCAGTAAAAAGCTTTTCCTACTTCCCAGCTGCTGTGTAAGGTTAGAGTTTACATCTTTTTTCTCCCTTTCTCTTTTTTTTATGCAACTGGACTAGAATTTAACTTTTGGGCATGGCTCTGAGAAACAAGTGGTGGATAAGCCGGCTAGGACAGGAGTGAGCTGGCAGTTTGAGTTGGTGGCAAACCTCTGAGCAGGAGGATCCTTCTTGCATCATCCTTGCTTCGAGGAGTTACGGAGAAGAAGGGAGTAATTTGCTACTAATCTTCTTTCTCACACTAGCTTAGCCACTCTGCACGGCAGATAGTGGTGAGGGGATGGAGCCAACCATTGCCTGCACCTTACTCACCACCTCCAAGTTGGCCCTGCTGAAGTCTGCTATCTGAATCCACGGACCCAACTGCCCCTGCTGGGTGGAAAATGTTTCTCATTTCTCTCTGCAGATATTTAATCTGAATTAAATGACAGTAAGAGAAGTGTCTGGTTTAGATAAGTGCCAAAGCTGCAGTGATTATTCAAATCTTGTCAGAGCCTCTTGGCTGGAGTTATCATGAAACTGCTTGTGAAATAGTCGATCTTGTGGTTTTGGCACGGTGTGAGCTTATAGCTTCTAGCAAGGAGGATAGAAACAGCCACCCAGCCTCCAAATCTCTGGCCATAGCCAGCAGTGGGGAATACAGGGATAAATAAAAATTGAAAAGACCTTTAAAACAGAATGCAGGAAAGTCAAGGGATGTTGCAATAGTTTAAAATCCATTCCTATTTTATCTGACTTCAGATATATCCCCTCTGATTCCTTCACTTCCAAGAGCACAATGTCTACTATGCAAAGTAGCCCTTGCCTAGGGCTGCCCAGACAGCAAGTGTCTCCTGTCTTGCAATTCCAGCGGTATTACAAAGACTTCCATCATGCCATCACCTTGACATCATCAGGAATGGCAACTGCTTGTTTTCCTTGTGACATATTACTCCAAAACAACATAAATGTCAACTGGCTGCCCTGCACATATTACACTAGGAGAAAACAACGTTGCTCTGAACCTAATTTGCGGGCAAACTGATATGCTTATATCTTTAAAAAATTAAACAGAAGTAGAATATTCCAACCCAAGGAATGGTTAAAATCAAATTTGCTTCTTATTTCTTGTGCCACCTCCCCTTTCACATTCCTAGGGCAATTTTCCATAGATTCTTACCTCTTGGTCCCCACCAGTTTCATCTCACTTGTGCTGGTCCTGGCCATCAGCATAAGGCTGTGTTCATTCGTATCAGACCTCTATCTGTTCAGTGATAACATGATCCTAAACAAAAAATACTAAATGTTGTTACCTCCCTCACTGCAACGAGTGTCTTGACACCCTGTTTGGTTTTGAGGAAAATGGTTTATTAAAAAAAGTGAGAGCCAGTCTCTGTGTTATCATCAAACTTCAGAAAGGGAACCCAAAGGCTTGGCTTTGGGACGGGATTCTCCTTGGTAGGAAAATGTATAACATCACTGAAATGAAATAGGAATCTTTGTATGCTCCAGCAAAGACTTGTTATACTGATGTAAGGGCTTTGGCAATTTTGTAAAAGGTGAGTTCTTTTTACAGAAAAATGTGTTAGATCCAACATCATTATCTTAGTTTGAAATCGCATAAATAATTGGACATGATAAATCCAGTTAATTTTAAAGACTGCAATAGGAAAACATAAACTTTAAAAATTGTCTCTTAAATAGGTGTAATCTGTCTTTTAACTTTGACAGTTCACCTCTCTTTTTTTTTCTCTCTTTTTTTTTCTTTCTTTTTTTCTTTCTTTTTTCTTTCTTTTTTTTTCTTTTTTTTTTCTTTTTTTTCTTTTTTTTTTTTTCTTTTTTTTTTCCAGTTCCTGGCTGGGATGGTGGAAATAGATTCGCGACTGTTCTCGGGACAGTTCAGAAACAGTAGATTAGACCTGAACCACCGCATATTCAGAGATTAACTCTGCCCTGTCATGGCTGCAGTTTTAAGAAAACTATTTCAAGGACTGATTGTAGTATAGTCACAGTACCATGGAGCTCTGTACAGCCTGCAAAGCCCCTCCAAATAGCTATCCAACCTCTTGCGTGGGTTTTGCAGCCTGTGCTGTATTCCTAGCTGCCACAGCTAAATCTGCTACCACTACCCGGTTTAAATACTGGGTAAGTATCCTGTAAAAGGGTAGGCTTACATGGCAGGACCTACAGTGCACTCATCACTGTAGTGCAAGTTCTTGTATTTATGTTAGTGGACCTGTTCTTGCAAGCCAAGTTATTCATATGCTTATATGTTCGCTAGGTGCTGATATTATGCATGGGCCTCTTTTTAATAAATGGAGAGAGTCAGCACTTGGGGTGCAGTTTGTATATACATAGCTGTAAATTAGATGCATATGAAAAATTGTACTCACTATAGCTAAAAGAAAGATATTAAGGCTTCCAGGAATTATGCAGAAGGTAGCAAGTGTTGCCTGTTATTGTCCCCTGAAGAAGAAATGATAAATTAAAGGAAAAAATACTACACTCATGAAACACTCCCAGTGCACAGTAAAAATAAATTCCAGTAACAGCAAAAGATTAAGTTGTAAAGATGTCTACATTACACTATGTGTTATATTAAGCTATATCATACTTTGTAGTTCTACTATTATATTTTCGTAGTTGTTTTTTTCTTCACCTTGCAACAGGGCGTTAGCTTTTCTTTTGCCATTACTGATTACTGTGCAATTGCTCAAAGCTGAGAAAGTCTGGGCAATCATGAGTATAATGCATTGCAAGAGACTTCATTTTTTGTACTTTCTTCCGATAACATGGAGGCTGTATTTACCAGAATAATTTAGTAAGTATAGTTTTATCATAATGCTTCGAAGTAAGTACAAACCTCTGACAGCTGCAGCTGTTTTCGGACCCTGTAATGAAATGGAAGATGAGTCAGACTGACACTGTGCCAAGGGATACTGCCAGTGCAACACAACCTCCGTGATACCTCCAGAGAGGAAAGCAATGTCAGTGAAGAGGAGGTGTCTAGCAAGGTTGAGCCAAAATACGCCTCAGTGACAGATCTCAAGAAAGGACCTACATCCCCTGGCAGGGAAGTTAGTAGATTTAAGCCTCTTTTTTTTCGTTTGACACTGTCAGCCGCATCAGTTGAACGAGCAGACCGCGTCTGCTACACAGCGCTCACTGGAGAATGTACTTGAAGGTGTGCGGGTCTGCTGGTACCTGGATCAACGAGTTTGAAGGGTCCCACTGACTCAAACATGTGCCCTCCTGTGCCTTCTTCCAGAAGCTTCACTGCGTGTAACATTGTAAAAGAGAAATGTGGGTAGAATGGGAAAATGAGACAAATGAACAGTTAAAGTAGTGGGCTGCACATACAAGGTAGCAGATTCCAAGATGGAGATTTTTTACTTTAACAACAAAGAGGAGGGCAAGTGTAAAAAGCGACCGTGATAGATTCTGTCAATAACAGAACATCATACAGGGAATTAAACCCAGGAAAATCTAAAGCCACAACCTTATAATCTTTGCTATGTAGAAAATATTACAAAACTACAAGGTTTTGGAAAATTATTGCTCAGTTCTTAGCACTATGAACTTTTATCAAATGGGATGTGTGACCGGCTAAGCAACTCAATAAATGACATCTGAGATATATATGCAACTGTACAAAGGGCATCCCAGATACAAATTCCTGTAAAATTAGATATTAAGGTGATATTAAGGAGGAGAGAGAGCACATTTTGTTCCCCCAATCACTTCCAGCAAGCAGACTTTGCTCTTTGATGTGCTCTCACTTGCTGAGTAAATGGAAGAGTATTTGGTGTGAGCTTGCTGGCTCCTGGCAGCACTATTTATTAAATAGCAACAAAATTAAGGGCTGATATTATTTACAGTGGACTTTTCTGTGGTAAGTTAGTCAGTTTTTCCATGCAAAATGCTAAGGGCAGGAAGGATAGGTTAGCGTCTAGGACAGGAGTGGAAACCAGCTTTGTAAGAATACAAGAACTCTCTGCATCCTGTCAGAGGCCATTTAATCTGCAGTGTTTGCTACAGACAGAGGGTCAAAATCTCATTTAAGTCAACGTATTTCTAACTGTTGGCAGCTGGATGTTCCTTTACCCCTAGAAACACAATGGCTGATATACCCTTGATTTTTTTAGCTTGTGTAACTGTGGGTGAAACAGACTGCTGAGAAACGGGTAGCTCCAGGGACAGCTGAATTTGTTCTGATAAAACCTTTTCTTCCTGTGCAAGAATCAAGTGGTGGCCACCCTTGCCCTGCTCTCTACAAGTACTAGGAAATAACACCCTTTCCTGGAGGGCAGCAGAGTTTCTTCAAGGAATGATGGATTTTTGCATTTTCCTTGAATTCCCAGAGGCCTCTTCATACATTCCCACCAGCACCTGCACGGAGGAACACTACTACGTTCAGTGGGATCAGTACTTGGGGAGAAGCATACGTCTGTGCAAATATGTTTGTTCATACACTAAAACTGTATGAGTGAGTATGGTTAATCTAACATGTTGGTTGGCATCATTGTGGCTTACACTAGAGGTATTTTGGTTATTCAGTTGTTCATATCATCTTCAGACTAAATAACCCTTTGTGCTTTAACTGCACTTTGTAATCCAAGAGAGGCTGAAGTTATCAATAAAATCACTTCAGTGATTTACATCGCTTTGGTACTTCACATCGCTTTCAATCTTTTTACTGCTTCCTCCTTTTTCATCATGCCAAATTGTATTTCATATTCTTACTCTCCTAAGGACTGAAGGTCCTGTAATCCAGCCCTTAACTTTCTTTGCTTGCAGCTCTTTCATCCTACCTGTCACAACATCCAAATGTTTTCTTTCACAATTCCCTCTTTTTCTGAGCCCTCTTGTAGAAACAGAATTACTTCTTAGTTCTAGTTTATAACTCTTTCATCTTCTTGTTTAAACTCCTCCTTAAGTTCTTATTGTCCTGAAATCATTAACACCCTCTGAATTAGAACTTGTGTGTGTCGGTAGCCTTCTTACAGACGTCTGACTATCAGAACAAAGGGGCGGTCTTATCCTGAGATTTATACAACCCCAAATCAGGGTAAAAGTTGACCTGTGTAGTGTGTCACAGACCTGCATGGCAACAGGAGAAGATACATATGATTTTGACTTTCTAATCCATTGTATGACTTGCCCAATTCCTGAGGGTGACATGTCTACTCCAGTCGGTGGGCTTAGCAGCTTTAAGTAAGCGGGAACACAGAGGTGGACTTCTCCCAGTTAAAGTATTTTCATTGTCACTGGCAAAAGGAAATGGAGATTTTTCACACATTTTCCTCAGGTCTTTAGGTATGAGACCTACAGCAGAGACTGCCTTGCTCAGGGTGACAGTGGTAGAGGATGGGATTAGAAATTCTGGTGTGCATATTCATTATTAAGCAGTATAAGCTCCATTGGTGTACCTGATCACTTTTAGTAAAATAAGAGTAGGATTTTAAAAACTGAGAGCCTGAACTTGGGTTCTGAAGCCCATATTCAGATTACTGTGACTAACTTTGACAACGCTGCATAGACTGCAGGTCCCTGTGACAGCTTAGGGCTCCTGAAAACTAGACTAAAATTTGAATATTGGGATTTGTAGCCACCTTTAAATTCTGTCTTTTTTTTAATATTTTTTTTAACCAGGCACAAGCATATTCAGGAAATTATGTGGCATTCACTAATGTGACATTTAACCCTATTCATAATGTTTAATGCCAAGGAAAAATGATAGTGCTACACACAACCTACTGGCTGATCCTTTTGACATTGCAGAAATCTGATAGTTTGTTTTTTTCCCTCTATTTTTATAGTTCTCTGCAGCTTGATCCTTGGCAAAAGCACATGACAGACAATAATTGCAGAACATTAACAAAAGAAACAAGAGAGGGTGAGAGATTTGAGACAGGAGATAGGAATGAGCAGGAATACGAAGAAGAGACTTAATAGTCTCTCCTGGAATACACTGGAAGCCCCTGGACACGTTAGCCAGGTGGCTGCTGGTGGCACTAGCAGGAGGGTTTAAGAAGAGGCCATTTTCAGGTAGTCCCAAACACCAGACAGACAGAGTTTGTCATTGCAAAGCTTTATGCAACAGAACATGAGAGTCTCCCTGGTCCACTTCAGTGTGCAGCTAGCATCGCTAGCTGAGATGAGTGCTGAAGCTGTCTGTAACTGCCAAAGGAGAGTGAGAAGAAATTAGCTGAGATAATAGTAACTGCTTAAACTGCTAACCCGTACCTGTGAGAAGGCGGTAGTAGAGGGAGTGTTGAGTACCGTCCAGCTGACTTGGCCAAAATGCCTGTAGGAATGATTCGCTGTGTGACTCACAAGGAAGAAACGCTGTGGCTGACAGTCTGGGGCTGTGGCTGGTTCCTGCTGGGCAGGGCAGGGGATGCACTGCCACTGTCTGCCTGAGAAGTTTATACAAAAGAGCATTTTCAACCACATAAATGATCATTTTACTGTAGATATATTTCAGGCCACAGACCTCTTTTAAATTTAGCACTTGAAAGAAAAATGTTTGTCGTGCTTTTTTAGATGCCAGTAGATGGCATACAGTCTTCCTGCTTATGCAGTTTATATGCAGGGAAAAAGTCCTGCAGAAGCAATCCCACAAGGGTTATTGACCTGGTAATAAGAAAGCAGTGACAGCATGATGCACAAATGCTGTTCAGTCCCATTTGGGCTTCTCATATGTTTGTATTGTTATGATTCCAGACTGCTAATACCTTAAGCCTCAGGCTCTAACTTGAGCAGGAAGGGTTTATTTTTGGAAGAAGAATTTTTCCCATAGACAAATGCCTGCAATGCCCACTTTTTTTTTTTTTTAATAAACCATATGGTAAAACTTAGGCTAAACTGAAAAGATTTGGCCCAAAACATCATTGTACCACTGAGAAAGAATAGGCAGAATCCATACTGTAAAGTCTGTACATTCAGATGTATTGCATTGCCAACAGTGTGTCTAGGAGGTGGTGGTGGAGAAGAGATTGAGCTGGGTGGCTCATGTGTGCCTGGATGAAAGACTGGATGACGTGCAATTCTGTGAGTGCACAGCCAATGCAAGAGTGAAAAGCCAAACTGGGCTCATCTGCTGTGCAGGCAGCAGCTGGGAGGAGCCTGTGGAAGAGGAGGGGAGCACATGAGAGGGCTCACTTTTGGGCATCCAATGTATAGTTGTAGTTATGACTCTAACAATCTCTCATAATCGTTAATATCTATGATAGATGCATTGTGCAGGGCTCTCTGGACATCTACACTGGAGCACTGATGTGTGGGCTGGTCACCATTGAAATCCAGGATAGGAGACACCTTATCGAAAATTCACTTCTGCATTGCCCTCTAAAATCCATTTGAAAAGTATTCAGCTCCCTAAATATGTGTGTAGTGTCATCAGAGGTGACTGAAGTTACTTAGAGAGTCATATGGAAGAGATGGATTTGACACCAGACTTACTGATGACCCACACGCTGTGCAAGGGCAAGGGGAGGCCATGACGGATACCAGAGGGCCCTCTCAGATGGCTGTGTGTGATCATGTTTAAGTAACCGAACTGAGCCCGATGACTAGATCTCCAGTGACTGCACAGCTGGGAAAGACAAGTTCAGATGCAGAAACTGGCACTGAAACTAAAAAGTGGGCTGGCACTCACCAGTACTTAAGCACAAAGGATCTCACCCAAAAAGTCTAAACAAGTGTCTGTTCTGAACTTCATATGTGCAGTCCATGGCAAAAGTGAAATATATCCCCCTGGGATTTATCTTCCAGGGTCCACAGATCTAGAAAGCAGCATATACCTTAGACTAGGAGCCAAGGACAAAGAATGACAGCCATATCTCTGGGGTCTTATTCTTTGCCCCAATACCTCACATGGATCTTCAAATTCCATGACTTGTCTCTGTTTTAATTCCTTTATATTTAAAATATTATTTCTAGCCTAATTTCACAGGGCTGTTTGTGAAGCTTAATTAATGCACTAAGTCCTTGTTGACTGATTCTAATAGTCTTTTTTAATCTTTAATCTTACCACTTCATGTAATTTTTTGAGTTACAACCTATCTTTGAAATTTATGCTGGATGTTCTCCAAAAACTTCAAGTCAGAATCTTCTACATACAGGGTTTTCCTCAAGAAAATCTCCTCATCACTCATTTAAAAGACATCATTAATTTCCAGCCCAGTGCTGACTCAGATTGAATAGAGGTTACAAAGACTTTGGAAATACTAGTAGAAACCGGCACTTTATTCCTGTTAAAGCCAGTAGGTGTTCATAAATGAAGCTAGGGTGGTGCCACCACATTCCTGTCATTCAGCCATATTAAGTATGTTACATAAAAGATGACATTTGTTAGTGCAGAAAGGGAGTATACCATTCCTTTCATTACGTAATGTACATAGGAAGAAGGTAAATCTTTGGCATCTGTCAAGTTCAAGAGGAATCATAAAGTTCTGAGGACTGGCCAGGCTCATAGAGCAAATGATGAAAACTGATTAACCCTCGTTTCTTAATGAGGAGGTGAAGGCCTCTACCAAGCGGGGCTTTATGGTTAATTATTGAGGGTTTGCTTTGTGCTCCCAGGGGATGGTGCTGCCTTTTTAGTTATGTCCCCTGCAGCCCATGTTCACTCTCTTCAGTGAATCACGGGGACCCTCCAGTGGTTCACTGAAGGTTGAAAGGAATTTGATTTTTTTTTCATCCAATACAAAGGAAAGAAGATTTGGATAAATTAAAGAAAAATCTATCTCCACGCAACAGACGTTTTTGGAATTAAGAGATCAATATGCAGTACTTCACACGTATCTCAATTATCTTCCAGAATAGGAAGCGGATGTTTATAAACTGTGGACCTCGGACACAACGAGGGTATAATTTCCCGTTAAACCTAACACTATGTGTGTGTAGGTTGCAGCTAAGAGGGACAATCCCACTCCCCTGTCTGTGGCTGTGCCCTCCCTTTGCCTCGTATCTACCGATGGCAGGGCTGCTGGAGAGTATTGCTTCAGCTAGCTAAGGCAGCAGAGGCAAAGTACCTCGTGCTCCGGGTGAGTCGGATTCACTCAGAGCAGTAAGCTGAACCGCCTCATCCTGCAGAGCCACTGGCTCTGGCACAAGGAAGGGAACAAGACCTTCTGGCTGAGGGAGGAGGAAGAGAGAAAGGAGGGGAGGACGGGCCCATCTTGATAACCGCAGTCTGCAGCAGTGCTGAATTAGGTGTGTCAGGAAACTATACCATTAACGTGTCAAACAAATTAGCCCAGTGTATTGTACTGTTATAATTATACTGTGGTTATGCTAAGAACAAGTGATTTAACAGATAAAAGATAATACCAGCCCCAGAACTTGATACCTTTTATTCCATCTATTCATATGCAGCAGTATTTTTTTGGTATTGTAAATAGTAAAAATATATCATGGTAGCAACTGAGATTAAAGTCCCGCTGTGCAAACAGGTACTAATGCACACTCCATAGGCTCTCTAAGGAAACAAAGAAGGTATGATGATAGCTATAGGGTAAAAGAATGGGATTCACCCCCACTTTACAAAAAGAGATCTGAGGTATGCCCTAGTTAAGGAAGTTGCTTGTGATGATGTGTACAAACTCCTTTGGACATCTGGGAATTGAATGTATTTCTGTTAAATACCGTCACAGAGTGATCATTATATAGCGAGGGTGACCTTAGACAGTGGCAACCTGAATGGGAACAACCACTTCAACGACATTTCCAGGCTATCAGAGAGAATTTTAAAGTTTTATTTTCAGCCCCTTCATGGTTGGGACTTGGATACTTTTCTTTGAACGCTAATAAATGACACTTGGACTTCCATCATTCATTATGAATTGTTGAAATATATATCTATGTCTATGAAATATTAAAATTTGTAAGACTGCAATATTTAAAATTCTGAAAGACACCAAATAAAGGTTTTTAATACTCATATATTTCTAATACTTTCATTTGGAGGCTTGTGAAAATTTTAACATGGAAGATTGGTATTGTATAAGCACTGACTACAAACTCTGACTCTGTCATTGCAATAATTCTAAAATTGTCTCAGATACATTGATCAAGGTTATTTGGAATGCCCTGTGCTAGTATTTCCCTTAATACAGGGTGTGCATCTTTGGGTACAAGAGACACCAGCGGAATTTTGTCACTGGAACATGTTAATTGTAACTAGTACAGAAACAGACTTGAAAAAATAATTTGGGAAAATTTGTGCTATTGCTGGGATAGTTATGGATTTCAGGAATTTCCAGGGCTAGATTTCTACAGGCATGATTTTGAAATTCTGCAGGCTTCTAAGACAACAGATCAAATGCACTGAAAATAATTTAAAATTAATCCACCATGTTCAATGGTGAAATGCTGTATTGGCATCAGAAAACACACAAAAAAATGCAGTTCTGAGAGAGAACCTGAGATCAGAGTCCTAGGTTTAAAATGATGAAGGGGCGTTTTCCTCATCCCAAGCCTCATTGGCCAGCACTGGAGACACCATACCAGCGTGATACACCATAATCTGCTGGGGTAAATCATGTGTACTTTGTAAGCTGCTGAGATAAATTTCACATGCTTAATGAACAGATCAAATTGGGGCTGAAGAAACTTCTCTTTGATATACTGCATCAGGCATTCACAATTATGGAGCATGTAAAACCAGCGTGGGTCTTGCTTACCTAGGCACAGATCAGGTGAGGAGCTGCTTCCAATTTCACCTGTGGAAGTAAGAACAAAATTCTGGGATGCAATGTCTCTGTCCTCTCCTGGCTGCACGGTCCTCTTTCAAATTTCCACTTAAAAACAGAGTGAAATAAGCTCTGGCTCTCTTGAAGTCAGTGGCAAAATTCCCATCACTTTTCTTAGCAACCCTCATCTTAATTTTTTCTGACTGATCCAGCCAAGCAGTCAACAGAAAGAAGCTGCTCTCCTCCCTCCTCCTGCTGTTTTGCCTGCTGCCCTGACCTAGGGACTGGCTCTTGACTTTGGTGCCGAGTGCCTCAGTGCGCTGGAATTTACTGTCAGAAAGGAAACACTCTGACTGCTATAGGACACCATGGGGCATGTGTTGCTTACACAGTAATGTCACCCTTTGGGTCATTGTAAGGCAGAAGGTAGAGCTGACAAGTGGTGTTTATCTGTCAACGACATCTTGTACATGCCTTGAAGTGTCTCCAAGCCGACTGTCTTGGAAAAAAAAAAAATGCTATCTAGGCTTTAAAGTTTAATCTTCCCTCATCTTGCTACATAGAGTAAGACCCCATTTGTGGATGCTACATCTATACAGAAAGTATTTCTCATCACTTCTCAACCAAGGTCATGTCTCATTTACATGGCAGAAAAGTGGAGTGCATGACAGAGTTGGAAAGTCTTGTTTTACTGGCAGGTCTACAGTGCAAGGCTGTGATTAAATGGAGCTGGCCAGGTAAAGCTAGGTGTCTTTCACCAATACCAGTAAGTTCAGCAAAGATGTTCAGGAAAAAAGGACCACCTTCACAAACTAGATAGGGGCTAAAAAAGTAACAGATATCCTGAGATGCAGTATTTTTCCATGCTGAAGTACTTCCCTCTCTTGCAAAAGAGTTGTGCATTTTTCAGTTGTACATTTCTAATCTTCCATTTGCCAGGATGGTAGAAACTGAAATAATTGATTTGTTATTTTTATTGGTAGAAAAGAAAAAAATGCTCTGCAGATCATCAGTGACTCAAAAAAAAAAAAAAAAAAACCAAAAACAAAACACACCAAAATCTATACTTTCCTATTTTGAATAAAGTATGTGGCAAAGGCAGAATCTCAGCACAAAATGATGTCATTATGATGAGAATCTGCTATAGACATGAAGAACAGGTTTTCAAGCCTTCTGCATGGTGGGAGGGGTTGTGGGACTGGAATGGGCCTTGGGCACTGTCAAACCTCATTCCAGCATCCTCCTGGAGATGTGCCTTTATGGGTTCCTCCTGATGGAAGGGAAGGTTCAGTCTGCTGCTGCTTCTTATCCTTCATCCTTGGACTCAGTACGTAACTGTTTCCTAGAGGCTCCAAAGCTCCAAATATGAAAACTGGTGAAAAATGGTTTTATGTTATGTAAGATTTCAAAACTCTGGATTCTTTATTAGTGCAAAATCAAGATGCTGTTTATTTTTTAATGAAAACACACAGACACACCAGCATTTTGGGGTTATTTGCAGATTTTGTCCTGCGTGGACTGGGAATACTTTCCCATTCTTGTGTAAACTGAGCGTTTCTGCCCAGCATTCTTATTTCAATTGATCAGCTTTTCTCAATACCAATAAAATCTTTCAGTGGAAAATTTTTAAATAGAATCATAGAATATCTCAATCTGGAAGGGACCCATAAGGATGATCAAGTCCAACTCCCTACTCCTCACAGGACTGCCTAAACCTAAATCATATGACTAAGAGCATTGTTTGGTTAAATAGTTTGGTTAAAGATTTGTCTCTGAGGTCTTCTGGGAATGTCCTGATCCTTTGGCTTGGTGACAAGATGAAGATTTTTCTCTGGTAACAAACAGAGAGTGACTTACTAGAATAGAGACTGAAGTAAGTGAGAGAGTTCAGTCCTAGGAATAGCAGCAAATATGAAGTTATGGATGCAGATCTAGCAGCTGCAAGAGCAAATAAGGGCTTTGGATGTTTGACCAAGGGAATTTATTAAAAACAGACGAGGGAGAATGATTTAATTATCCGACGCCTTGGTTAGCTGCTGTTTGGAAACTGCTCAAGGAGCTGAACAGAATTAAAATAGGGTACTCATATTTTGGAAAGAGACCATGGAAGATTAATTGGGGCAGGCATGGAAGGGAAAGGCTCAGAGAGCTTAGCATGTTTGGCCTCTGAGGTGGCTGAGAAGAGGGCTTACGGTGGTACACAAAAGCCAGACTGTGATGAGGATAAATTTTGGTCAGAAGACATTCACTTTATGGAAGGGCAAAATACAAGGTCACAAGCCAGCTTATGGAAGGAGAATATCAAGTTGTGAGAAGGGATGTTTCCATCCAGAGACATGAGGCAGCCTGTACAAACAGAGGTGTTTTTAGCAATAGGGTAAGTTAGTGAAAGGATTTCTGAAGCTGGCACAGCCTCTCGTTCTATCTACTGAGGCACAGGAGATGGGCTATAAACAAGGTGGAGCTCAGCTCTTTCGCCCTCATGATTTCTGTGAAGGGTCTGGCTCAGTCCTTTGGCAAGCAGGCTGGTAGCTCAGTCAGAAGGTGGTTCATGGCTCTTTCACTTGTTCAGGAGTTTTTTGTGCAGCACAGAGGAGCTAAATGCTTCCTTTTCTGGCTCAGCTCCTTTACAAGATGAGTTGCAATCACATCAGCTGAGTGATTGCCATATACAGGGAAGCAGGGCAGGACTGCAGGAAAAGAAATGGTTAAAAATCTGAACTTCATAGAATGAACAGATAAATGCATTTATTAACAGAGAATGTACAGGTTGGGTGGATGGATATTTGTAAGTATGTTAGATATCTCCATGATCCAAGAAGCATAAGCTTACAGGTGACTAAAATGGAAAAAAAACCAAACAAACAAACTAAAAAGGTCAGGTGTTTCCTTCTTTTCAGTTTTTTCCTTCTTTTTAAACCAGTCTTAAAGCAATTTGGACACTTGTTGGCCAAAATCAACACCTCTCCTGTATGGAGTGATAAGGCAAATTTGGTGACTACCACGCACTCTGCAAATGTGGCAAAGAAGTATAAGAAAGCAAGCTCTGAATGATATCAATCCAATAACACCAAAGCACTAACAACAGTTAGGGCACAAGCAAGATTGGGTCAACATTGTGACAACATTTGTGCAGGAAGAAAAATAAGCTACAATGACTAGGTTGTCTTAGATTGGAGTATGAAGTATCTGCAGGTGCTTGAGGCATGGACTCAGCTTGGAATTAGACTGAAACAAATAAAATATGGCTTGCTTTCTTAGAAAATAAACTGCTTTCCCTGTCACTGCTAATGCTAAGGTACACTGAGATATCACAGTCTTAAATCTAGCCTGGTGGCATCTTTTATAATTCTATTAAAAATTACATTACAGGAAAGTTGCAACACTGGATTATTTTTTTTTATGAGAATACAAGAGAACATAACACAAAATGCAATAATTATGCAAGTAGGTAGGAAAGTGTGAAAGGATGAGCAGATTTTCAGACGGTTGCTACTCCACAGTTTCAATTTATTTGGTGCAGTTGAGAGCCTTCTGCTTACACTCTCAGCTGGCCTTTACAAAACAGACCTCAAGAAATACACATCTCTCCACACACTACAAAGGCAACTATAGTATATCGTGAATTTTTTCTACCTACCACCTATTGTCTTGGTTTCAGCTGAGAGGGTTAATTTTCTACATAGTAGCTAGTATGGGGCTGTGGTTTGGATTTGTGCTGGAAGCAGTGTTGATAATACAGAGATGTTTTTGTTATATGGACCTATTGCTGAGCAGTGCTTACACAGAGGTGTTTTCTGCTTCTCGCACCGCCAGCGGGATGGCTGGGGGTGCACAAGGAGTTGGGAGGAGACACAGACAGGACAGGTGACCCAAACTGACCCAAGGGATATTCCATACCATATGATGTCATGCTCAGTCTANATACCATATGACATCATGCTCAGTTTATAAGGAGCTTGGGGAAGAGGAGGGACGAGGGGGGCAGCAGCATTGGGAGTGATGGCGTTTATCTTCCCAAGTAACCATTAGGTTTGACTGAGCCCTGCTTTCCTGGAGATGGCTGAACACCTGCCTGCCCATGGGAAGTAGTGAATGAATTCCTGGCTTTGCTTTGCTTGTGCATGCGGCTTTTGCTTTATGCATTAAAGTGTATTTATTGCAACCCACGAGTTTTCTCACTTTAACTTTTCCAATTCTCTCCCCCATCCCACTGAGGGGGATGTGTGGTGCTCAGCTGCCAGCTGGGGTAAAACCACGACACCTATCTTCTTCCCTTGCTGCCTAGCAGAGGTTATAGAGCCAGTTTAGGTTTTCTAGCTATGTCTATATCCATAAATAAAGTAGGGCTAGAACATGGCTTCAAGTGCTGCCCTGTGATTATCCACACTGGGGGATGGTTAGCATGCTCCCTGGTACCATTTTGGCTCAGGTCAGCTAGCACTGTCCCACCTTGCCTCAGCATACCTCAGGCACATGCCAGCACCCATTCCCTGTGGACATTCTGGCTGTAGTCTCCCAGTTTTGGGGTAGAGAAGGAGTTTTGCTGTGTGGATGAGAACCACACACTTTCAATTCACTTCAGGGCCAGTGAGTGGTCTCAGTACTGATGTATTTAGTAGTATAAAGGTAGTCTATGAGTTAGATTCTGTCTTCCTGAATATCCTTCTTCTTCCTCCTGTAAAGGAAGCCCTTTAAGGCTGTAAGGATGAGCACTGGCCTCCAATCCTTTCTCACCATGAGACTGCGATGTAGGTCCTCTCTAACCCACTCAGTGCTAGGCTGTGACCTGTTTATATTAACAGGAATCTCCAGACACGTAGTTCTCAGCACCTCTTGGCACACAATGGGCAAACTGTCTTTACATCTTACAAGGGGCCACTAAGGAAACACCATGCCGGAGAGAATCAGCAGTTGCTCTTCATCCTCCTCTGGTTCCAGCCACCAGAGCGTTTGGTGCCTGAATGTGAGTAGAAAAAAAGGGGAACGAGAAAAAATGATCTCTGCAATGTTATTAGGTCTTTTCATGCACTGATTCCCCTCTGCCACCATGCTCATACACAGAAGGACAAAATCCCCAGTTACCTAGTCAGGGTAGCGCTCTGTTTGCTTTCCAAAGACAGGAATTATTTCAGTGGTATAAAGAGGTTTACCTAGATAGCAATATGAAACAGAGGAGGAAAATAGCTCTAATTGCCCTTGTTTAGGTTCCTGTAGGCAGGGGTCTTGCCTTTCTCTGTATTTTATAGGTACATGAATCAGTCAAATAATAAAACACCACAATGAGTAGAGCAGAAAAAGCCAGATGATAGTCTGGTCTCTTAAAAAAAGACATCCCTTATAAGATGTCTATAAAATGGCTAGTCAGAAAACAACAGATTGTAGAAGAAACAATCATGCATTGAGTACAGAATAAACACATGCATGACAACTATTCCACCTCTAACTCCTATTCAAAGATGTAAAATATGTTTTCCATAACATTTGGGTGTATTTAGACACTGAGCAGTCTGTCTAGTAGCCTAGTTCTTATCGATATGTGGTAATGATAGGAACATGTGTTTTAACAGCATGAAACCCTTGAGGACTACTTCATCTATTGCGCTAATCGCTACAGTTTTGTTTCAAAATCCTAAAAGAGTAAAAGAAAATAAATCCTAGTACCCCCTGACTAACTTGACCTGCATTTCTATTGCCTACATATTCATAGTTTAATTAGGAGTTTAAGAGGAGGGCAGCCCAGTGGCTTAGTTTAGAGGCTCAGTGCATGTGCTACAGATAGGATTTCCATTCCTACTGTCTGGTTTCCTGGCTTGGCAAAGGCAAGGAGTGTTGCATCTCCTAGATGAGTGGAAAAGAGAATATCCCATCTCTCAGCAGTGACCTCTCCAGTTAATGAGGTAGCAGTGCTGAAAGGAACACTATAGTCTCTACTGAAGCCAAAATGAAGATGGCTACGGAGAAAGGACCCAAGAAAATGTAGCAAATGTAAACAGAAGGGCAATATAAAATATCTTCACTGCTTCAAACAGGAACATAATAATCCTTTTTTGCTTCATCACTACTGCAAAGCACTCTACTTCTTACTCTATCTCTGCATAACACTTAAAGGAAGGAAATGAAATTTCACTGCAGGCATACTCTCTACTTATATGTCCCTTTTCTGTTGTAGGAAAAGGTGTGAATGTATATAGGTCATTCCTATCAGTTCTGCAGGCAGGAGGGGCTCTTTAATAGCGTGGCAATCACTTTTTCAACCTCTATCTGCGTGTGTCTGCGTGTCTGCATGTTACAGAGAGAGATGCAGAGAGCGAGCAGTGCAGCTGAATTTAGAAAGTTATAGATGTTCTCATCAGCCCCATGCAATGCAGCAGAGATTCCTTCCAAAAGCCAAGGGAGCAGAGGCTGCAGACAACAGATGTGAGAGGGGTTCCCATAACTGTCAATTTTCAAAGTGTTTGCATTGAAAAGAGAGGAGGTGCTATTTTGATTGATATTTCAGCCGCAGTATATAAAGCAGAGGAATTCTTCTTACCCTCTGCTTGTCATACTGCTCTGCGTACTCTCTCAGCTGGACTTGGGGCTACTACTTACTGCATCTGAAAGGCTGAAACTCACTGGGAATAAAGAATTCTTGTAGCAATGCCGGAACCCACCAAGAAGGATGGTAAGCATAACAAATATTACCTGAACGTTTCTTAATTACAGGAATTATGAGTACGCACACACATAAAACACCTTTTAGACCATCTTTCATATTTTAGCAGCAAATAATATCTAAGAATGATAGCCGTGTAACATCATTATATCGTTGCAGATCACCGATCCTTTTAAACTAAGAAATTACTTTCAGGTAGGGGTATAGCACAAAACTGTTTTAGCCTCCAACTATTTCAGACAATGAACAATGGATTTGCAGAGAAACTGAGAAACTACTTGATTGGGCAAATACTGTATTCATTTTTTTAAAGACTGCAGGATTTTTGTAATGCATTTAGTGGTTTCTCTATAGCTAAGATATCTAGACCCTGGAAAACAGTGAATAAGCATTTCTTATGGTTTGAAAAGTCAGCACGTTGATATGTTTTTCATAAAGTTTTATAAGTTATTGAATAGAAAGGATGTGCTCATGAAACAGTTTTAAGGTTCTGATGAAAACATATTCTATATGTCTAATGCATAAGTGAAGAATGTAGTAAGTTTTTCTGTACAGGTCAAACTGGAATGATAAATTTTGCCACACTACAGAAATGATTATTTTATCTTTCAGATGGATAGTTAAAGGCAGTAATACTGGCCCCTTTTGTGGTACTATTAAGTTCATAGCAAAGAAACTGAGTATGTAGTCTGCTAGCGAGATACAGGAGGCTTCCCAAACAGGCATGGTATGTTCAGGGTCTTTTAATTCATAACTTTTTAATAGCTAGCATTTGGTTTTTACTATTTTGCAAATTTAAGCTAAATAAGGTTCTTATATTTGCATTACTTCTACAGCCCTTCTTTTATTTTTCTTTCAAATTTAGACATTTTGGTAAGAATTTTTGATGATTATTGTTTAGCCTTGACAATATATGTAGCTTCTGCAAAGCCATACATGTGCAAACTCTATATGCTTTGCATGTTTTGGCAAAAAAAGAGCTATACTGACAGGTTCCCTAGTGCATTCCCAAATGCAAAACTGAGTTCAATCTTAAAGATAATCTTGTGGAAAGTATAGAAGTTATTAAATAGCATTTATTTCCCATCAATTCTGAAAGATCTGATAGGCCCGTGTGTGCAGTTTGAACTAGTAGATTTGATTTAACACTGACCTATCAATATAATTGGGTTTATTTTAAAAGTATTTTTGAAATATTTTCTGGTTTTGTGGAAGGCAAGAGCAGAGCAACTATCAGGAGCACTAGGCAGTTTCAGCACCTTGTTGGGTTGGGGGCATACAAAAACTAAACTTTTTGCACGACTGAGTCTTAAACAAGTAGTGTTGACAGACCAATGTGATCATTTTACTTACTGGCCCTCCTTAGTGCTCGAGGACAATGATGGATGAAGTATCCTTCTGAAAATAGCTACACCAAGTGCACGTATTAATACGAGAGCCTAATCCTCTATATCAAACCTAGAGCCAAACCCCTTCTAAAGTGTCTTATTTGTAATTCAAATGATTTACACATGTATTAAGTGTCCTTTTTATTTGATCTGTTATTTGACTGGATATTACACAGTTTAATCAGAATGCATTCTGCGGCTGCCAACTAAAAAAAAAACAAACCCTGAAATATTTCTGCACTTTCAAAAGATATGTGTTTGTAGAAAATTTGTTAGGAGGCTCATGTTTCTAAACGTTATTATTCTGTTTAAGACTAGATTGTTTCAAAGATGTTCTTACAATGCAGTGATTACAAATGCAGCTCCATGGTTGTGTTACAAAATAAGTTTAGCAACTCTGAACAATGTATTGACAGTGAAATAAATGTGATTTTTGATGAGTCAGTATTCAGGAACATAAAAATTATTGAAGCCTTCTGTCCTGATAGACCTAGAATTCACACGTAGTAATGAGCACTGGAAGAGTGATACATACAGGTTGTACACTGGTTGTTCCTTAGGGCACCCAGCTTATTTGCAGCCAGTAGATTAGGGTGATAACAGGTTTATCTTATTGTTCTTAAGAGATTAGCTGCTTCCTAAAGATTTTTTGCTGATCAAGAACTCACCTGAACTGGTGGCAGTACTTGTAGAGTACGTACAAGTACTTACTATATTAGTGGCAGGAGTATTCGGTACCAATAATAGTACAATACCACTGCTACTACTTGTACTAGCTCTACCAGTAAGAATTCAGAACCTCACATGTCCATCAAATGCCTGTTCTCAAGGTAATTTCCAAGGTGTGAAGGACTGAAGGTAATTAATTAATGAAGGTAAAACCTTGGACTGTCTACATTCTGGAAGGTACCTCTGGAAGGACTCCCTGAGAAACCTTTGGGGAACTTGTTGGCAGACTACCATAGAAAGCAGAGAAAAAAAGACTCTTAAGGCTTCTGCATCACACGGGCACCTTAGCAGTATTCTTTTGACATTTCCAAAAGAAGCAGTCTACATCAATGATCCCATACTCTTTATTGTCATAGGTCCTGCCAGTTAAAAACAGCACACACAAGAGCAAGCAGCTGAGAAAGCAGAAACTGGCTAAGGCTTGAATGTTAAGAAAATCTCCACTTTGCATTTTTTTGTCACTGCAGTCTCTGAAGTATATAGCTAGATTTTTCAGAGGCAGTGCTGTAGCAAGCTCCCAGGCTTTTTTTNTTTTTTTTTTTTTTTTAGGCCAAATGCTCTTTGAGCTATTTTAAGATTATTAGATTATCAAAGTGAGAAATTTCCTGACTTGGTGAGAGTGTAGCCTCACAATGCACTCTTAACAAATAGGATCACCAAATTAAACACACCACTCAGCTTTGAGAAGGTTGCTGGAGCACTTCAGCCTGATGGAATTTGTCGCTGTAGAAACAGGCTTCCATGACTAATGATTTAAGGCCTTTATTGTGCTCCTAAACAGTCAAAGTCCTATGTATTACATCATCTGTGGCTTCTTTGGAGTATATGGTCATGCTGTTGTAAGATAATTTTGTCTTAGCCTGTTCAAAATTTCATATTCACAACGTGACGTTTATATCAATGGGTTAACTGATCCTGGTGGATGACTAGGATAGGACTGTGATGCCAAAGACCTTTACCAGTGCATTTAAATTTAACAGCCTTTAGTTTTCCTGATGACTAATAAAATAACCTTCCCTCATATAATTACTTCCTGTAATTTATTGTAATCACTCAGTCAATCTTTCCTCTCCCCCTTTCCCTTTAACCAATATTCATAATAAGGGCTGCCCATTAATTAGGTGCCCTCTTAAACTGTCACAGGCCGCGGCATTTGGATATGCTTTTGTAAAAGTGCCAAGTCTCTCAAGAGCAACGGTTTCAAACTATTTGTGGGCATCATCCCACAGGGACAGGTGCAAGTCAGTCCCCAGTGGGCAGCTTTGCAAATTTGCCTTATTTATTCTCCCCAATCTAGGAAATAACTCATGGCCATGAGTTAAGCGACCATTCCAAATTTTAAGCCAAAGCATTTATCAGCTGTCTGCCAACTTCATTTTCTAAGGGTTTGCAAGCTCTGCTTGAATACTGCCTGGAGCATCCACATATTGGCAAGGAATCAAAACTAAAAATTAGTATGCAATGTTGTAGTAAAACTTTTTTCAACCTATAAACAGCATAGATGTAAAAGTTGTGAAGAAAACTATGTGCATATATTGTCTGTTAGAAGGACAATCTGGAAAACATGAAGCAATTTGTGAAAGGAGGTAAACGAACATACCAGTAGACGCTGCTTCAGGCATACAGTAACGTTGTTCTCTCTGAAGAAGCCCAGATGAAACAGCCTTTTCTTCTATTGACTTTTAAGTGTGACTGGGTTTGTTTCATTGCATGGTTCTTCTATAAGTGTGCTTGCATTATAATGTTTAAAACAATACCACAGTCTGTTATATTAAGATAATAGGCACTGTCAGACAAGTGAGCTAGTCATATAAATCATGTAAGTAGGCATGTAGAGCAGCATTCCAATGGGAAATCAATCTCAGTATCAAGGTTGGATAAGAGTTAATTAAAGTAAGATTTCTTTTAATGTCATATTTTCAAGGCTAGGCAATTTTTCAGAGGCGAAAAAGAAGTTAAATGTAAATTCTGCTTCCATATATGGATTTGGCTTGTGTCAAAATTAACACTGCTGATGGAAGGTTTACCTGAAAATTCAAGAACCCAGCATGTAAACATTGCATAGCATTGCTTAGTGCTTTCCATGCGGAATACTGGACCCGTATAATCGTTTTATTATGGCACCAAACTGGGTAGTGCAGCTGCTGCTGTCCTTGCCGCATAGATACATGCTTCAGTGAGGCAGAAGAAAAGCATACAGACATCCATCTTCTGCCATCATCATTGCCCTCTGGGGCAGGACTGGCTGTAAAATGCATTCCCATTATTTCTAACTACCTTCAGTCCTGGAGCCAAATCACACCCAAAGTCAGGCCCATAGAGATCATTTGCAAGCAATGTGTTAGCGTCACAGGTAAATGACTTTTGGTGGATGAGGGAAGGAAGACACCCTAACCTCTTATCGTATTTTCCCCTCTCAATTCTTTAGAATGTTTCTCTTCATCACCTCTAGCTAATAAATTTAAAGCCCTCACAAGCAGAAAGCAAACTTACGCCTAACTGTTGTAATTAGATCCGTTAGGGTGGGCCCCGCTCCCGTCCTGAGCCCTATAGAGCCGTGTCCTCCGGCACAGATCTTGTTGCACACTGGGAATTGGGTTGTTCTTAGACTGTCTTTGCTCCCACGCTTCCTTCTGAGATACCAGAGCATCTCAGATGTATTCTTTGACCTTCCGCCTCCACTGCTCCTAAGTCTTAGACTACTATTCCAAGAAGATTAGTTTGATTGAAAAACCCTACACTGGCAAAGAAAAATCCTCAAACTTGCCTTATTTTGGAGGTTTTATGTTTTGTTCTATTATAGTGTAAATTGAAGGAATTACATTGATTATTTTTTTTCTTATACAATGTATTGATTTTATTTTAATACTAGTGTAGGAGGATAATGCAAGATTGCTCTGACTTACTGTTGTTCTTACTTGAGTTGAAAATCTCGTCCACCCTGTGCAAAAAGCAGTGCATCTATGCACAGGAAAATATTTAATATTGGCACAGGAAAATGAAAAACCTAATTGAATTTAGGAGGAAAGCAGGGAACAGTCTTTCAGCAGACCAGAGGGTGCTTTGTACTTGGCAAAACTGAATTTAGCAAATGCTGCCTTTGTGCCCCCCTAGGCTGCACCTGTTGGGAAGATAAATAAAGGACTGCCCAGTTCTTTCCCTTCATACCTCCTAAATATATCACTTTAAGAGAGCTGTAAAAAACCTCCAACCATGCTACAGTACCCTTCTGTTCCATGAAAAACTGGATGAGTTTCTTCGTATTAGTTTCAGGGATCTACCAAACAAGATGGGAAGATCTGTGGTCGCATAGCAAAAAAGATAGCAGAGAAATCTCCGGAGACTTCCGTTATGAAAACATTAGTAGCTGCCACGCACATTATTGTCCTTGGAAAATATGTTGTACAACGTATTTCATGCTTCATGAGAGGACATCCAGAGAGTTTCTTGAAGTGGAAGAGCAAATCAAGTTTGAATAAATTACCTGGGGAAATTTCCCTAGGGATAGGCTCAACTACTAGACTTGTCAGTTGGGGAAAATGCAGAGATTCCATTAAGTTAGAGGTCCTAATTTAATAATTGCTCTAGAGTGAGGGAAAAAAGGTTGTTCTCATCCAGACACTGATGCGGCTTTGCACTGAATGTAAAAATCTGTAAAACAAAGGAGAAGATAAATGGATAGAATCATTAACTTCAGTTGTAATTAGAGGTTTCTCAGTCCCACTGCAACCAGCTTTGTCCCTCGATTCTGAGGAACTGTGTGGCTGAGAAACAGCCCCTTCTCTGCCCATCCAGCCCTCTCTCTGCTCTCGGGCATAACTGAAGTGCTACTTCTGAAGGCTCCAAACAAAGGTTTTTGGTTTTTACTGCTATTAGGGAACACATAGTTGAAGCCATTTTTCCGTCATTCACTAGGGGAGTTTGATGCATGTTGTGACCACCAGGAGATTTTATTCTTTTGCTTTTGAAGAGTTGTCAGTGTTTTAAGAGTTACGGAAGAGAGAACTGATCTGACCTGAATGCCCATGTTTGTTCTTTGAAAACTTTGGTAACTTTGCAACTGTACAAAGATGCTAATGATCTTTACACTGCCACAGAAGATCTCTGAGTTAGGAACCAGATACCCAAATGGAAGCACGTGCAAGTGAACTAGGTGTCCCTGCTCCCGCTGGAGTCACGGACAGCAGGTCATTACAGTCAGTGGAGCCCAGACCGCTGCTCAGCTGACCAGCCAGCAGTTGCCTAAACATAGGTGCCTGCTGCCATGTGAGACGCTCTAGGACACACAGAATACCCGTTTTGGGCTGGCAGGTATGACTCAGGACCTATGGAAGATCTGCAACACCCTGGAGTAGCAGCTAGAAACCAGAAGGGTATGCTACAGCGTCTGAATGTCATTGATTGTCTATGTTTAAGAAAATCAATTAAACCATATTTTATGGTGAACAGAAATATAATTCCATTGATTGTAACGGTAGATTGGACTCCTAGCTTACACCATAGGCACATTCATGTGTCTCATTTTTTCTGAGTACCTTAACAATAAGCTGCAGAGTTATTCTCTATAATTTATTCAATTAGTGTTTCAGGACTTTCTGCAATAGATAGTTTTATAAGACAAGCAGACAGTTCCACTCCAGCATTATTTGCATGTGATACTCAGTTGCTCTCCCTCAGTAAATGAGTCAGTACATTGCACCTAGATTCCCTTGAGCAGAGGAGAGTGCACCCTTCTGTAATTTGCTGGATGGACTGATAAAAAAATAAAAAATAATAATAATAAAAAGGTGCTACGGCCATTTTTTTGTTATTTGGGAGATCTAGCTGGTTTTACTTGCTTTATTTTTTATAAGGAGGAGTCAATATATTGTATTTCATGGCTAAGCTCAGTGTTTAAATCAACTGAAAATTAAATTTCTTTTTTGCCTCAATGAGAGGGAACAGAAAGTTGCATTCCTGTTCAAATCAGTATTAAGTCCTCTTCTCCCTTTCTACTCTAGCTTACTCTCACTGCCTTCAACAGCTTTATGCTGTGAGATGAATGACTGGTTACATCAAGGACATTTGTAACTATGAGTAACAAGCACTTTTTATGTTAAATAATAAAGCATTTCTGAATATTCTACAAAGTGTTCAACAAAACACATATAGATTTAGGAACCTTCAGGAATTCCCATTTCTGGAATTTATTCCCCCTAATTTGTCAGACATGGTTTTAGCTCCTAGAGATCACTGAACTAGCAGGTGGTTCAGCAAAGGTGAAGATGCTTACAGAACAGAGTGAATTCGAGTAAATTCCAGTTCTGGGTCTAGCAGGATTTTGTGCCCTAGGAAGCCATTCTAGCAAGAATGTTTTGGTAAAATTTGCAGCCAATCTTCACCGCTTCCTGAGATGCTGTAGGGATAGTAAGAAAGTTACTGTGGATTCAAGAAGTGTGAAGATAGATTTCTGCTCAGAGACCTCTCAGAACCCTAAAAAAAAAAAAAAAGCAGCATTCATAAAACAGAGTGGTTTCTCTCTGGCACCTCCACAGAGCAGTCAGTGGGACCTAGACTAAGTGATGCAGGATGTCTTACATCACACAGCTTAGAACTGCCTCTTCTGAAGAAGACCAATCGCACCCACAATCCTCTACCGCTTGGCCAAGTGTCTTTATGTGTATTTTCATTTCAAAGTGCCAAAATAACCTGTGGTCTCTGCTACAGTTTGCCATGGTGGTGTTAGATGTCATAATACTGAGATGTTGCACACCCTGCTCAATGGTAGTGCTAGATGGGGGTTAATTTAGGATATTAGGCCACATGGAGTACTGTTGGAGGGTTGTTGAGCAGAAGGTCAAATATGGCACAATCTCAGAAAAGTTCCAAAATTCAAAATAATTCACCATCCTAAAAATTGCTCCACGCTCTGCTTTGAAGTATAGTTGTTTGTTTCAGGAAAGGCCTTCATAAATACGACAACTTGCAAGTTGGTCAGTGCACGTGACTTCCATACAGTGCAGGGAGCTGCAGTACCAGGAGGTGGGAGCATGGCTGGGTGACTCATTCCGCAGTTTAGAGTCCCCCCATGTCCCACCTCCACGTTCCCAAAAGTGTACAGGCACTGCAGAGAGAAGAGAGTCCTGCTGTGTCTTGCAGAAATGGAACATGTTCAAGAGAGTCATTGCTCTCCCTTCCCTGGAGATTAGGAAATAATTCTTACATAATTTGCCATCCCCTGGCCCTATTACTAATTGAAAATAGCATGTGATCTACTTCTTAGGGCAGTTGTCCTTATATGTGACGGCTCCAGCAAGTTATTTTGATCAGGTGATTATTACAAAAAGCTCCGTTCTAATTTAATTCTCTGTAGGATCAAATGGTGGTTTTAGTGAGCATCTGAAAGCGTTGTTCAGTAGTACCACGGCGCTTCCTGAGAAGGGTCTGTATTAAAATACACACTCATCACGACTTTGCAGGCTGAGAATAACTTCCTAATTTTGGCCATAAATGCCAAGAGTAGGTTGCAGTCACACACAGATGCAGATGAAGATTCCCTTTCCATACAGATTTGTGTTTATAAATCTTGCCTCTGTGTGCATAGATGCAAATTGCAGACATTGACTCCACTTCTCGTTATTGAACTGACTGGATGGAACACGTTACGTAGGGGCTGAGCAAAAGCAACTCATGAACCAGCTCAAACGGTTGCTTTTTTCTTGAATGAGAGCCATGCTTATCTCAGCCAGCATGCAAACCCAGTCCGAAAGCCTATTCCAAATTTTGTCTTCTCTCAAAGCCCTGAAGTTGTGATGAAATGAAACTGAATGCAGATGCAGCTAAAACTGAAAAAGACCCCAAATGAAAAGCTTACTCATTCAGATGATGGGATAGACCTTACTCCTTGATGCTCACCTACTCCAGCGTGCTAGTGGACTAGAAAGAGCAGCAAGACATAGTTGTGGAACTGTTCTTGAATTCCAACCTTTGGGTATTTGGGGCTCATTTTCTTAACTTATTGCCACGAGATCTTTTCTGTGCAAGAGAAATGCACAAATTACGGCCTCTAGCACCAGTTCCAATTGTTCCAGAAGGAAGAAAAACTTCCTTTTCTCAGTCTGAGCTCATTGTGCAGGTGTGGTAGGGCCTTTCACTGTTTTCTGACCTGAAATGAAACATTTCAAACCGTTTGCACACCTGAAAGTACACAGCATCGCATTTCTGTCCTTTTTCAACAGCTTCATTAGTTTCCAGTAATACTCAAACATTGCTCCTAGCAAAAATTACAGAAAACACTTGTCCCTGGTGATGTGGAGAATATCTGTGGCTAGAGATATCTAGGAACAGTCACACAAGCAATGCCATGCAGATGGAGTAATTAATTGACTAACAGCTTCTGGGTCTCGTGCTGTGATATTCATATACATAGAGATATACATACACACACTGTAGCACATTCGGTATATTCTGTTTTTATAAGAATGTAGTATCTAGGCCAAAAACTTTATTTTAGACCCAAAGAGGAGCATAATACCAACGGAGGCTGTGGCTGCCACTCCTCCACAGATGCAGACTTCAGTGAAGGCACAGAGGGTCAGATGCCTGATGACATTTTTTCCATGGCATTCCCTGCAGCCTTACTAATCTTTCATCTAAGCTTTCCTTAGCCCTATTTTTAAAGGGGAAATCTGACCTCTGTCCTCTGCCCCTTTTTCTTTGCCCTTGTTTTGCATTTCCATGTTTTGCAATGAAGGTTTCTCTCTTCTCTCAATAGCTTTTTTAACTGCAGAGAAAGTATATTCAGTGACCTGTGACTGTTATTCACAATAGCATCTCAAATGCATTTTGCTGTCATGCTTTGTAAGAGCTTTCTTTTATACGTACCACTTACTGATTCACTGATGCAAACCCTCACAGTTTGTCTGCAAACATCCTGCTGTGGTGTTTTCCCTAAAGGCAAAGTTAAGTGATTTTTTAAAAGTGAAAGCTTATAATTCTCACTGTTAGATTCATTGCTGCAGAATGAGATTGAGAGGTAGAAAGTGCAACAGTATTAACACAGAGGGATGTATGCAATTTCGTACGCCTAACACCCACAAGGGGACTTACGTGACTTTCATGTACATAAATATTGCTGCATGATCCACCAAAGACTGGCCGAGTGCCATAGGTCTCTGGGACTTTAGATATCCTAAATTTTTACCTACAGAAAAAGTCCTTTCTTCCCACATGTGCAAAATACTCCTAAAGGTTTTCCAATACAATGCTGAATTCCAGGCATCTGAGCAACGATAAATATTTATATACAAACAAGCTTACAAAAAAAGAAAACTCCCAACGTCAGTGCATAGAATTACCATTAAATAAGTAAGTTTCTGAGTTTTAGGGTAACTTCTTTTAGTGTTTGATATCAGCAATACTGCAACTCTGATACAAAGCTTTCCTGCATCGCCAGTTATGTTTGGGGTTTTTTAAATTCTTCTCCAGACTTATATTACAAATGATCTTTGGTTGGCATGTACTGGAAAATCAGCACTCACAAAAAGTAGCAGCCCCTAAATTTTGTAACCCATAAATATGAGTTACCCTTAGTAAACTAAGAAAGTGGATGCTACTACCCTCTTTTTCATCTCGAGCGAGTTATTTTCCACGAGCCTGATGACTGAAAAATAGCATTGGGTAAAAAAATTCAGGTTGCTGTAAGTAATGGGTTATTAGTGATTAAGTACTTGAAACGATCTCTAATCACCTACGGGCCTGACGGCCGGTGTCAGGGTTCCTCATTACAGTCCCACTCTGTAAGACATTGTCTCTGGAGAGGGGGCTGAGTACTGAAGTGCAGATGACAGGAGAGTGCTCTTATCTGAAGGAAGTCTGAGAAGACTCTTCCTTCTTGAAAAGATCACAGAGTATCAGATTATCTGTCACCCACTGTCAAATAGACTTGAAGCAAATGCTTTTCTTATTTGGTATTTGGACACAGTCATCACAGTATTTAGACACAGTTGTAAGACATATTACTTTGACAAAGAGCTGATAACAAGCTGATAAATTCAGTCCTGGGGAAACCCCAACACGTGCGTGTTTGGTTTTGCCCTGACTCTCAAAGAAAAGTTGACCTTTCAGAAACTATGAAATGAGAATATCAGCAGGTTTTAATTTTACATTGTTGAAAAGTTTTAGTCTCAAATTTGGTTAAGATGAAACCCATCAGCACATCTCAAGCACTTCCTTGTAATTTGCTGAAATCAGTTTGATTGCATGAATTCATGTCACCACAGCTTTATGCTGATGCCCTCGTCTTCACGATTTCCCACTATCTGCCCGTACTCACACGGCTCTCAGGACTAACCTGAATGCACTGAACAACAGGAGACGTAGACCGCTGTGGAACTCACCCCAGTTATGCAGATCATCGGGTCTGTAATGTGATTTCCATAAAACAATACCGCAGTTGATTTCCTTGATTCAGACTGAAATATTTCAGGATAGCTCAGCAAAACAACAGTGTTGTGATTTGGGTTGAGCAATAGTGGAGACATTTTTCTGAATTAGGAAAATGCTTCCTGAGCCGGTTTGGAAATTATCTGGCCAATCCAAAAGGAAGTTCTTTACTCATTAAGTACTCATCTCTTGAAATAATTGCCCTTTCAATTTTATTGCTGACTTTTATCTTATAATTAGAAGTGCAAATGTCATTAAAAATACATTGTTAAATTTGATGAATAAATTACTGTCATTCCTGAGCAGCAGTTCTTTGTTTTATGAAGTTTTTACTGCAATAATCTGGTTCACTTAATAACGTTTTGCAGCTTTCAGAAAGGAAGTTAGCATTACACAGTGTACTGCCATCTCTGGTATCACATTGTGGTGTCTTTTGCTTTCAGTTTTCCCTAGGGAATCTCTTGAACTAAATTAAAATATTTACTTCCAGAGAAAAATTATTAACAAACTGTTGCAAGGAAGGATAGGAAACTGAGAATAAAGTCTATCTATTGCCATACTTTTTTACACGTGATCAGGCTTTTCTAATGAGTGAACTGATTTCAGTAAATACATAACAAAGATTAATTAGATTTGGGTTATTTAAAGTAAGAATTTCACTTGGCTGGGCTAGGGGTAATTTTAAAAGCTTGGTTTCTCATTATCACCTGCTGCCAAAAAAAAATCATATTATTTTACAGGCAATTTAACATACTAAAAATGTGTTGCAGCATTCAACGAACATTGGAACTAACAAAACCAACCTCTCTGTGGCTGTGTGTCTTGTCCCTGCAAACACCAAAATACAGATCACTGAATTTTGACCAATGAGCCAGCTGACTAATTTTTAACCCGAAGACAAGAATCAGACCCGCTCCGATTCCTCCCTGCTCCCAGGAAATTACAGCAGTCATCCCTTGAGGCTGGGAACCCAGGCCCCAAGTGGGGGGCACCGGCACTACCCTTAGGCGGCAGCGCCCCTTACGGGCCCTCAGCAAACACGAGGGGGAACATCAGGTTTAGGCGGATGGTGTGAATCTGTTCACAGACCTTAATGGAGACTTTTGAACATGTGCGATGAAAAAGGCAGAGTGAATACTCGCAGCTGAACTATAGTATAGTGGGAGTGATTCTGCAGAGCTTCCACCACACCTACAGCCCTTTTTTTTTAATACAGCAGAAGAGAGAAATCTGTGCTAACCGCTGGACTAAGCAGAGTTAGGGCTTTCAGGTATGAAACTTTAGAGCTAAATTTATGAGACTGAGAAGTCCAGATCAGGTATTTCAGGTCTGTTTTGTTGTTGGTTTTGCAACGTAAAAATAGGAACATTGCTTCTGTCCTTTAGACGTAGGCACCTATCTGGTTGGCAATATTTACACAGCCAGTTTTCTCCTTCCCCTGTTTGACTGGAGTCAGAGCCATGTGGTACATAATGTGAAGCAACATTAAAGAACAGCTCACATTGAGAACAGGTAGATGAGGAAGGAATATAGAATTTCAGGACTAGGGAATTGTTTCAGACTTACATCAAATCAGTGGTATATAAACTAAGATGGTGCCATAATACAGGAAAGCTTGAGACCTTCTATCATTGAGCTACCATTTGTAGGAAGAAGCTGACTCTGGGCAGAATTTCCACAGTTTTCACTCTGCGAATATGATGGGGAAAATGCCTGCTAAGAATTTTTCACAGATATTTGGGATTGCTTACACCTCATTTTATAAGTTTTGCAATGATAGTTCAAAATAAAATGGTTTTATTTCCAAGATCAAGATGTGGAATAAAAGATAAATCAATAGAGCCACAAACAGAATCTGGCCTGGAGAATTTTTCAATGACTTTACAGGTACAGCTGAGCTGACAAAATCTGCTCATAAAGGTACAGTTAAGATGGCAAACTGAATTACCTTATCAGAACAAGCCACTTTGGTAAATACTATAACACATTTCAGCAAAATACTTTTGCCATATAGGTGGTGTAACCAGCAAAACTCTGTCTACAAGATTTTGCACGATAGCATCACAAAATTTTGGTTTTGAAAGTTTTAAAAAAATGCCTTTTTTTTAAAGTGATGGAATATGTTACAAAACTGCAATTGTGAAAACCTCAATGGAAAAACATTTAATCAAAAAATTTCAACTAAGTGTGGCCCTCAAATTGTAGTCTACTGCTAGTCTGTGATCTGTGAGACAGAGATTCTCTGAGATGCACAAGTGCTCTGGAACTAACTTTTATGAATTAATTTCTTTGATATAAAGTAAGAGAAGAAAGATACAATGGAAATACAAATGGAATTTAATTACTCCATGTTGGTGCCTTGTGGGCTGGGTGGGTTAAAAATGAGTTTGAGACGGCATAGAAACTTGATAACTAGAGTAAAGCCACCAACTTTAGCTTTCTTTATCTATTTTAAATACTGTCAATGCTTGGCAGCCTTCTAGTTCCCAGTTACCGCACACACACACAACTTCAGGACTCCCGAGGAAGTCTTGCATCATCTGAGGAGGGTGCTGACTGCTGATGGCTGCCTCCTACCTACCAGAAATTAAATAGGGGGGGTGGGGGTGGGGGGGGTGTCAATGCATGGATGGCATAGTCCTTTACTGAACAGTCTACTTGCACAAACTTAGGAGAATATAGATATGTAAACATACATTTTATTAAAGAAAATGCTTTTGTGCAAGGTCATGGTTACAGTGTTCTTTAGAGATTAATTCCTATATGAAAGCAAAGTTCTCGTAAGAAATGAGAAAGATGTGGAAGCTTACATATGATCAGATTTGATTCAATAGCATCATTTTAGAAAAAGTGGAACTGCAAGGAAAAAACACTAAACAAGCAACGGTTGGTTTATATGCTTCCATAATTATGGATGGCAGTGAAGACAAACCGGAGTCACCAATTACACTGCAGCTCCTCAAGTGGATCCCTAAACTATTTCTTTGGTGTCTAACCCATTCCACAGAATTCACCATTACCAGGCTTTTATTCCAGCTGTTCATTTAGTTTTTTCAGTCCTTAAGTCAGGGGACATTCTGCATATATTATACAATGGTTTGATCACATCCTGTGGCCCATAAATCTTTTATAGTTTGAAGTATTTAGATTGTTCCTGAAACAGGTGTATTGTAGGTGAGATTATATGCTGGGACTAATTATTATCCTTGGTTCTGATTTTTTTCCTACAAGCTGAAATTCATTAGGAATGCTTTTGAATTTTAATCATATGCAAAACTGAATTTTTAAGCAAACCGTTTGTTAAGTTTATTTTTTCTCCAGTCCCTACCTGGAGATGCATCACTGGATTATGACACTTTGAATTGTTGGAACATAAAAATAATTTCAGCTTCAGGGAAAGTGTTGATTTGTCCACTTTGTTGCAATAAGAGACAGTATTTAACCTAAGGTTAAGCACCGCTGCTTATTCACTTCAGTCCTTCAGAACAACTTTAGCTCTCAGGACCTAGGACTGAAGTCTGTTTACAATAGTTTCTGTAGCTTTATTTTTAAAGTAACATAGAAAATGTCCACAGATATTCATAAAAAGGTAATTATTTCAGCTGATATTATAGTTTCTTGCTTCTGCTCAGATTTGGAACTGTCTGTGGAAGTTGCACCAAACCAGATCATTTCTCAGTGGAGAAGTGAGACTCATGAGGCAGCGGACAGACCCTGTCTGCATGACTGAACACAGGTTTTGCAGAATGCTGAGTATTCTGCTCTTTATTGATATGAATAGTACTTACATCAATTTAAGTCCAACTGAACACATTAAGAGTACTTTTAATGATTACAAATTACTTTGAATCAAGCCTTCTGTTTCCCAGCTCATTTAATCTGAGGTCTGCTAATAGTACTATTTCCCTATGAAATGCTCGTCATGATCCAGTAATCTATAGAGGTTGTTGAGCAGTGTCCCATCTTCCAGAAGATGAGGCTATGGCTTTTAATAACATCACTGATGCTACTGTGACTGTACTGGCCCGGGTGAAGTGACCTATAAAAAAAATGGTCAAGCCATTTTGAGCCATTTCTCTTCTTCAGAGGACTTTTTTTGCAGGGAGTGTAAGTAACATTGAAATGAAGAACTTTTACTGCTTTTCTCTGCTGATGATCTGGGCATGAGGTCTGTCAAGCAACTGTTCCAAAACCTTGGTCCTTCCCTGCCCACCTATTTCAGCAGAGCGTCTACCCCAGAAGAAAGCCATGTGCCACAACGGCAGTTCTCGTCTCTTACAGAGGCCGCACACAGGGGACAATCCTTACACATGACAACTGCACAGGGGCTAGGGTGAGCCATGCTCTCTCCCAAAACTAGCATTTTGTCTATTTTTGCCTGACTAGCAAAGTCAGCGCTTTAGGAATGCCTACGTAATAGTTATATTTGTCTAATCCCTTGAGGGTATGTCCGCAAGCTTAATCCACCTACTTAAATTTGACACAAGTTGACAGGTCTTTGTGACAAAAACGCATTAAGTGACCATCCTCATGCTCTTTGACATATGAAAGTCACTTTGATATGCTGCTGTTACACAGAGAGATATCATACCTGTATCCATGATGATGAAGCTATAGTCCTGGTTTCCCTTTCAGGTAAATGGGAGTAAGCCCTCTGGTCAGACTGGGTGAGATCCTGAATCCCTTGGCTGTCCAGACCAGGGTCTTTCCTGGGTTGCAACCAATCTATATCTAACTGCAGGGAGAAATTAGTGCAGGAAACTTTTCTCCTCCCTCCTGTGAATGTTCCAGCCTGGTGATGGTGAAATGCTATCTTTAGACTTTGTGCGAGCCCTGACTCAATGCTCAAGGTCACTTCCCTCACCTAGGAGGGACCTATAACCCACAACCCACTACTCATTTTCTGATATCACTTAGAGTTCCTAACCCTACCCAAAACAAACCTGGTCGTGAATACAGAGATGAGAACGGTTATCCAGCCAGACTGCTTTCCCAGTATGCTTGCTCATAACCTATAGCTCTCAAATGGTCTGAACTGCAAGTCTCCAGAATACTTTGCTCCCAGCATAGTACTGGAGTAGGACCTGGAGACTGTTTTAGAACTGTCAGCATGCCTCGTTATGTTTACACTCCAATGTGAAAAGTAATATATATGATGTCAGGGAGTTTCTATGCTTGTTGCTGTCACAGAAGCCAGTGGAAGTGGGAATTTAGAGCCCTTGAAAATTGGCCACCACACATAAGCACCCTGCCAGTTCCCTGCCAAAGCTTCTTGTGGTTATTGCAGTTCAGATGTCAGTGCAGCCAGACCTAAAATGGAATTGAGATTTAAAATAATGATAGTCCCAATTTAACATGGTTCTTAAGCATTCCATAAATTCAGCACATGGGTAATCTCTTGAAACTTTTTAAAGCTTAGTTACCTATATGCATAGCAAGAGATTTAAGTCTTATTTTATCTGAAAAAAATTAACATAGTAAATGTGGAATAGTGATGGAAAATTATTGGTAATGGGTCAAGTTGCATCTCCTGTTGATTTTCAAGAGTGTATGTGTGCATGTACAATTATAAATCACAAACAAAAATGTCTTGGCTCTAAGTGCTCATATCCTATGTCAAACTGGATCCTGAATGCATCTCATGACATGGCTGAGGCATGAAAGCATTTCTGGAGATGTTATCTAAGGGACAGTTGTGCTTTCACTTTATTTGCTAACTACACTTCTTAATATACTATCTTTTCTGAGTAGCCATGTAGAAAGGACTGCTAAGTTAATTCCTTTTCTTGCTCTAGAATTATATATAGCCAGCTGCTTTATGAGTTTCATAACCAATGAATAACCCAAGGTCTGTGTTTAGCATGACACAATCCACTGAAATGCAACATTTTTGGCTTCTTAAATAAAGAATTGCTAAGAAGAGACCATTACCTTTTAGAAACTGTGAGGCAGAAGTTAACTTTAGTTGCTTCGTAGAAGGCCCAGTTGACATTATGGTATCAAACCAGCAGTAATTGGACCTTCAACATCGTCTGCCCCTGTAGCTCGAGAGGGATCGTTACAACCCGGTGAAGAACACTTCTCCCAAAGGGCTGAAGAGTGCATGCTGGAGGCAACACTTTCTCCACCGCCAGCCCCCCTGACGATGCCTCGACAGAGCACCATATTAGGCAATGGGGCTGTTGGGAATGGCATCTGGGGACTCCAGTGAGCATGCCTCCTAGGGAAGGAGCACAACAGTAAGCTGCTGGTTGAGTGCACGGAGCCCTTTCCTGGCTGACAAGCCTGTTGCAGAGGTCAGCCAGAGAAGGCTATCATTCCTTGGGGAGGTGGAAACTACTCGGTGCTATTAATGGGTTTTTTCCTGGCTGTCCTCAGGAATGGAACTGTAAGCCAAGCATGACCATGAAAGGGGTCGCACATCTCCAAAAGATTATGTAGAAGTATCTCCCATGTCTCTGTCACCCCCAGTGCCTGGAACTCTCTCCCTTCCTTTTTTCATCCCACACCACACTTCAGGTCTCTTCTCTGAGCCCAGTTCTTGCCTCAGTTTTCCTAGCAGTAGCCCAAACAGCCTTGAATTATGGTTTAACAAAGAAAGCACTGACTTCTTGGTCTAGCTTCAGTCATCATCCCACCACAGAACTGCAGAAGAGCTGAGGTTGGAAAGGACCTCTGGGGATTGTCTAGTCCATCCTCCCTGCTAGGAACAGGGTCAACTAGAGTAGGTTGCCCATGGCATTGCTCAGGTTTTAAGTATTTCCTTGTATGTCTGCAAGTATGAGATGAAGTTTAGACTATACTAATAGTGTTTCAGGTCTGGTCTGCACTGTAGATTTTTGGCTAACATCTGTGCCTACTGCTAGGTAAGGACTAGAAAGATGTGTGATTTCTGACCAATACTATTGTGTGATGAAGCCATGAAATACCTTCCAAAAGAAAAGAAAAACTCAAGGCAAGTCCCTCAAAAGGCTCATAACCCTTTCACCTGAGCCTGGAAAGTGCTTAGTTTGGTGAGCTTTTGTTCATAAATTTGTGACTCTCGCTAGTGTGTCAAGGGGAATTTTCTAATTCAGTGTTCATAAGAATACTCATTGTTTCTAGCTATTAAATTTCAAAAAGACAAGTACATAGTCAATAATTTTCTATTATTTTTCCATGCAAGAAATAGACTTCCAGGCCACAGCTATATTATTTTATTCTCAGTGGAAGCAGTGAGAAATGTCATGGTAGTAAAGGGGATATGTTCCAAGATGTACTTTTTGTGGTGGAATTTTCATATTTTCATATGAAAATTTTTCATATTTTCCTAGGCCACAAAGTAAAACTTAGTATGTTAGCAATTAGACCAGAAAAAATAAATTGCTATGAACCTAGGTAAAACGATGTTATTATTATCAGGCTCTGTGTCTTTGGGCCTTTTATTCTGTATGATGAGTGCTGTGGCCAGAATGTACAGATGTGCAGCACTGAGCTCTTTGTCTGTAGCGAGGGATTCTCTTTGAATCCTCTGCAAGAATTTGCTATAGTGACCACGTATGTGGCTGGAAGTTCCTAAACCATATCAAATTCACACATTCAGCTTAAAATTATATTTGTACTAAAAGTATTCCTTCCTTTTAAACATTAAATGGAGTTATTAAGAATGAGAAGTATGTTTTAGTTATATTTAGACCTGAGTGCAGAGGAATAGCCTTACCAGCATTTCTATGTGACAGAAATTGAAACTTTATTTCCTGAATATGAGCTGAGGTGGGGTCCCAAATGTTAATCCCCATAACATGACAAAGGTTAGTAAGAGCCATCTACTGTTACAGTTAAGGATTTCAACCTTTTAAATCTTTGCTTGTTGCAAGTAGCTGAACTATAAATCAGTGCACTATCTCCAATAAATATTACCGTTTTCAACCAGTTTAGAGTCCTAAGGCTTTTACAGGTTGAAAATATGCTTCCTTTAACATTTTAAAAATAAATTTTATCTAGTTAATTTGTTCTTATGTTTTTAGATCGAAAAACATGTCATCCCAAAAGGATAACATTTAAACAGGATAAAAAGCCTGGGTTTTGTATTACATATCTGAAAAGGAAGTGGTTTAGATTAAAAACCATGACTGAAAGAAAGAAAACCCAAACATACTATGCAAAGCAGTTAAGCTGATTGTTTTACTTTCTGCTTGCACTGAACACTGAACTTAGGTCTAATGGTGTGGTGAAAATCATATAAAGGTCTCTGGATTCTCTGTGCATGATCCTCCTTAGTTAATGGATCCATTACATTTCACAATTAAAGTCAGCTCAGGTATTATTCCAGTTGATGGAAAGTTTGCTTAGACATAGGCTATCAACTGACAGAAGTATATCAATGTGGTAAGTTACACATTTAAGCATAGGTTCAAGACCAATTGACTTAAACAAATCAACCCCAAACTTGAAATTCAACTTGAATCCCATGATATTCCAGGACTGGCCTAAACTGGAATTGCAAAAAGGTCCCAAAATGTACTGGGGCCCACCTATATGAAATAATATGAATGCATGCAGGTAGATGACCTACGTGTCAGGGAGAGACCTTATTGCTCTCTACAACTGCCTGAAAGGAGGTTGTAGCCAGGTGGGTGTTGGTCTCTTCTCCCAAGTAACAAGCAATAGGACAAGAGGAAATGGCCTCAAGTTGTGCCAGAGGAGGTTTAGATTGGATATTAGGAAAAATTTCTTCACGGAAAGAGTTGTCAAGCATTGAAACAGGCTGCCCAGGGAAGTGGTTGAGTCACCATCCCTGGAGGTGTTTAAAAGACATGTAGATGTGCTGCTTAGGGATAAGGTTTAGTGGTGGACTTGGCAGTGCTAGGTTAACAGTTGAACCTGATGATCTTAAAGGTCTTTTCCAACCTAAATGATTCTATGATTCTATGAGTATTACATCTCTCCAGACTGAACAAGCCCAGTACCCTCTCTTCACACAGCATAAGCTTTAGGCCTCTGACCATGTCACTCTGAAGATGACATGTGTTGCATGTGTGAAAGCAAAAAAAATAAATTGAGAACTGCATTACAGTATTAAAATTGGGTCCAAATTCAACAAGCATATACCAAATGTGTGAAAAATATTTGCTTTTACTTGAAGCTGAATATCTGTCTTCTCTCCTCATTTTTCAGAGACCGAAACTGAAAGCGCACCACCAGCTCCAGGTTAGTGTAAAAAATGCTAATTTGTGCTGTAACACTAACATTTTGCATGAAACTAGATACTGAATAGCCATACTATGATTTGTGTTCATTGTCCCTTTGAAAGTGAGAGGATAGTAAGAAAAGTAAGAAAACCTGCCCAAATAAGATGTTCTCACTTCATTTTGCCTGAATGTTGATTTTTCAGGCTCAGCTTTTTTTTGTGAGACATTTGTTGTTTGCATAATGATGAAAATGTCCTTTAGGATACTAGAAAATAACTGCTTAAATTCTGTGGCTAAGTTATACTGTCTCCTTGGATGCTGAAAAGCATGTAATTACCAAAATATTGCCTTTCATTTCTCCTCGAAGGTATTCTGTGAGTAAACTTGACAGAATCAAGCATGGGATTCATTTCACCTAATTTTAGCCTTTTCTAAGATTAGGTATCCTGTCTCAGGTGTTCAACAGTGCTCCACCCATAGCCAATGGAGCAGATCCTGGGCCATACACGCTCATCCAATGGCCATTTCCTGAATAACCTATCCAAAATGTCACTGGATGTCTATGTATAGGGAATTGCCCTGAGGAATTTGGTTGTCTAGATTGGAATGGGTGAATAACTTCCAGGAAGCCAAAGTTAGGTGAGGTGAAACTCACTCATAAGGACCAGGGTTTCAGGTAAAGGTAGGCAAGCCTTTGCCTTGTGGGTTTGGTTTGCATTGAGTGACTTGAGTTATATTCTCAGCTGCTGGTTAATACATCTGTCCATTACGCATGTCTAATGTAACCATCTGGTGAGTTTTATTCTCTGTGTAGCTTAACAGCAATGCCAAGCAGAATAAATATTCTCCAGGTGTCAAACCTGCATTTACTTACAGTTTTGCAAACTGGCATTTCTGTTTAAATGATAGACTCTTTCATTAAAAATGATGAAGTCTGGAGGTAGTAGTATCATTTGCCACAAGGAGTTCCATGTTTAAAGTTTCATGTTTAAAAGCTCCGTCTTGACAATGTTAGTCCATTGACCCTCATCCAAACCCATGTTCTACCAGGCACTTGGCAGGTAAGTTTGCCACAGAAAGTCATTGTTCACAGGCAATAAAATATTGAACTTTACACCTTGAAGACAGCACAATTCATATGATTTAACAACTCTCTAAAGTGCCTTGTAGGCAAATTGAATGAGATGGGAAACAAAAGAGAATAGGAATCCTATCAAGTCCAGAAATAAAAGCAGAATAGAAATTTTTATTTTGTTGAAAAAAAACAGTCCGAGTTTTCTTATACATACGAGGTCAAAGATAATTCACATTCACCTGCTTGGAGTAGAGGACAAGCTGACAGCTCTTCTGATCAAGAAAACGGAAACCAATTAGCCTAGGAAAGATTACAATGATAATGATGAAGATTATGATAAAGTTAATTCTTAACTGAACACCCTCAATACACTCTTTCTGTGGTGTACTTTACCTTAAGGATAAACCAATTGGGGCGACGGAGCTCTGGGTGCTATTAATATTTGGCAGTATCTCATGTCTGATCTGATTCCATTCAAATTAACAATGATATGTAACTCATTTCAAAGGCTTTTGTAAATAAGCCCAAGAACAAGAGACTAAGAATCACTACTTCTAAAGGACCCAATATTTTTCTTCCGCTGAGTACAGGAACATCAATCTTATACAACTTGTTCAAAATATAGAAAATGCATTGATATGCACAGAGTTGTAAAATGCTTTATGGGATTACAACTGTATATTACATATACACATATGTCAATAATTCTTTAATTTTGGTTTTTCAATACTAGCAGAACTCACAATATTGCTGTATTTTTTAATGCTGTGTAAGTTTTTCTTTTTACTTTAAGATCCTCTCAAAAATATACTTGTACTTCCTACACAGAACAAAAAACACCACAGGAAGGTGGAACTGGAAAGGGTAAAGGTGAGTCTGAAATCATATTTTAAAAATGGGTAGTAAAGAAAATATTCCTAAATGCTGTTCAGATGCTGGATTGCTTTAGCTTTAATTCAGAATTTCAGTGCCAAATTTCAGAAGTGTGATGTGAAGCTTCCTGGATCCTTTTTCTGCATGACTTATCCAGCACAAGGAAATTATGATACTTATGTGTATCTTCAAAAATTCTGCAAACAAGACTGACGCTTTAGCAACAGTATTTATATAGACTGTTAATTAATACATCAAATTTCAAGTGATTTGCATGAGCAGAAAGCGACGTTTAAGTGAGCCAGGATGTTGACACTGACCAAGCTTGCTAAAACTCAGGTACTATGCACATTGGTAGCTTTTAAATCAAGAAATGGCTTGCTTGAAAATGTATTATGGCTTTTGGTCTCTTCCACACAAAATCTTGCCTTTTAGACAGACTGGATGCATACGTGATACTTGCAGATTTATTTGGCAAAAAGGCGTGCATGGCTATTTTTCTCAGTAAAGTCAAAATATAAACACTGAGAGTGTGTGACTCAAGTACCACTTTGAAAATAAAAATGCTGAACCAAGATTCAGTGCATGTTATTTTGCCAGCTATCTTTGCATTGAGCAATTATTTTGACACACAAAATTTCCCGTGAGTAATCAAATCTGTCATCTTGGTAATGGAAACACAATTCAGGATTAATTTGCATGCCTAATGATAGGAAAAAAGATGAAGGCCTTGCCTCAAGCTATTCCAGCAGTTAGTTCTGCTTGCTTTAATTTTGATACGAGAGAAATGTTTGTTCCCAAACTGAACGTGAATGGTGTTTTCCCCACTGCTTACAAGTCTACATTTTACTGAATAAAAAAGAAAACATGGTAGGTATCTTATCAAATACTTCTATTATCTTTTTATACCTTATTATGATTATGTTTCTGGTTTGAGTTTAGTGAAGAACACAGGTGTTTCCTATGGGCAAAAATGCTTTCTTGGTGCTTACCCAGTCTAGGAGCATTTTGCTACCAAAAAAATTGTTTGAGGTCTTAGTGTGGGAAGTGTTTCCAGTTTCAGTCCATGGTTGCAGCAGCTGCTTCAGTAAGAATTCAAGTGAAATTCTGAACACCAATATGTAGAAAGAATGACCTTCCGACACCCTCCGGTGAAACTGTCACCTCTGCAAAGCAATGCAGATGTCATTGCCAGACACTCGGTAGTTTTTGTTGTTGTTGTTGTTTTTTAATTAGGTATAGAGCAATTTTTCCTATTAGCTCGTGTTTGTTGCAGAATATCACCAAGTAAGGCAAGGCATATTTTCTTAGAATGATTCCTTCATGTTTGTCTGCCAGAAGAAAATCTTTATAATGGTGAGCATAATTCACAAAATGGGAAAAGGCTCCGTTTTTCCAAGGTGTCCAAAATAATTTACACTAGAAAATGAGCAGTTCGACAAGGAAATGAGGACAGAACTAGCTAGAGGTTAACTTTTATACATATATATTTATAAAACTCTTTCTGTAGCTTCAGAAGTAACAGATTTGGGCACTTCCCTGAATGGGATGAGATGGGAAAGATTTCATGTCTGAATTCCACGGCGATCGTACAATACCTGTGCGTTAGCAGTTGTGACGTCTTTGCTGATAATTTGCAAGACACAGCACACCACAGGAGCCCGGGACAGCCCCTCTCTGCGCCGCAGTCAGGCTGTGCTGGAACCTGGCAGCTAGGAAAGAAAGCTTGGTAGTCCACGTAAACCACACAGTCTGTAATTTTCACCTCATTTCTAAGACAAAGTTAACAGCGGAAGTTAGGAAGATAAAGTATACCTATCTGTGTGTCTGTTTTACTGTTTTATTTCTTTTTAATAATTAATGTCTGTGTGAAATTACATATTTGTGTTCCTTTATGTTCACTGTAAAGTTAAGAAATGGCAACTGTGATAAATTCTTTGTTATCTTGTGCTTATTTCACTGTAAATTAGTAGATCAGAGCAGCAAAAATATTTTTTTCTTGGACAGAATAATCTTTTCTACCATTTATATTTTCAAAAAATATCTGAAATAATGTTGTAAAAAATTCAGGATATGTATGATCATCCGTTTTATTTTCAGAGAAAAAAGTGACTCGGCAGAAATCCCACCAAATTTACTATGTTATCCCATACTCATTCAATTTCAATTCTTCTGCCTTTTTTTTTAAGTTTAGCATTATCCTACATATTGAATGTTGTTGTAATTGTGTTCCCACTAGCTGGAATAATAATTGAATTTTAATATCAATTTGCTCATTCCTTCTTTAGGTCACACCCAGCCATTCAGAGAGCTACTAAAATTTCTGCATGTTTTACCAATACCTTTTTCTCTAGGTTCCATCCAACCATCTACTAAAACGTTTGCATGCTTCATCATTGTATTTTTTCAGGTTTCACTTACCCATTCATCTCTCTACTAAAACTTCCATTGCCGCATGTATGTACTTCATTTACCATTTCCAAAGCGCCAAGTCCCCTCGATGGGACTGCTGCACACTCTTTAAAAATCAGATGGGTAATTGAAGGCAACTCTTAAACTCTTAGTAACTTCAGCATAAACCAAAATGATTCAGCCAGTTGGTTGAGTTAATCTGTATTTATTTACGTACCATGAAGACAAGGGTTCGCTCTTCGTGGTGCTTACCTACCTCCTGCCGTGGCCTTGCACACTTGCTCCGGTGTGCAGTAGCACAGGTAAACGTCAAGGCACTGTGAAGTCACCTGCGGCTGCAGAGCAGTGTTTCCCCCCTGTTCACCGCTCTGCCGATATACGCCTGTCAGAGCTCTCATGCCAGGTCCCGTGGTCATCAGTGTGTGAGAACAGGCAACAACAACAAAGAAAGGTTAATTAGTTTACCGGCTCTGTTAGCGAATTAAATCAAGTTTGAGATGCTGCTCCGGTGGAGTCAATTCCAAAATTCACCGGTTCAGTTCTGTAGCACCCAGCTTTTGACATTGACACCTGGCTTTCAAGTCTTCTTTTAAACAGCTAAAAAATAGAAAAGTAAAATAATACATTAATATGATTTTACCACTTCTGCAAAACATTAAGTTTATCAACGTGTCTGAAGTCAGAATAGCAGCTTCTGCTTTTGTGTGGAAGATTTCGGATCAAGGGAAAGAAGATCTAAAATTCTTGATATCAGGAGTTCATATATAAATTAGTAGTTATTACTTGTATTTTGACAGATTTTTCTACACTCTTGCTGTGTCAGCAGTCAGAAATTATAATATTGAGGTATACTCACTAGCTGTGAGTATAAAAAAGTTTTACATTAGCTACTTCTGAGATATGGAGTGTACTTTCCTCCTACAAGACTCTCCTCCTGACAGAGCTCCAAGAGGCCTGGTCCTCAGTTAATGTGACCATTTAGCTACAAGGAAATAAACATAAATATCCTATTTGTTAATGAAATGTGTCATAGATGAATAGAAGGCAAAGAACAAAAATCTCCGTAGAGTAATACATCCTATCGACCTACTGTCAGATGAATGAAGCGATTTCTTCATACCTAGCTCTTGTCATGCACAGATTGCTAAATGTATTTGATTATAAGTTTATTTGCAGAAGATAAGGATAGTGAACTAATGATCATAGTTCTACTGGTAGGTCTGATATTTTTGTGATTTTTGTTACATTTAAAAAGAATTTATTGCTAGCATAGAAAATCATTCATCACAGAAAGCAAATCAGTTATAGCTGTTGGACCATTTTTCATATTCATTCAATATATAGAGTTATGGATTGATAATTACCCATTTGTCGCAACAATCCTACTTGCATGTATTGTCTTCATACTCTTTCCATTTACAGCACATGCTTTTATTTTGATACTTCTGAAATGTTTGTTTGTTTTGATTTGTTTGTGTTTGATGTTAATGTTTTGTTTAAAAAATGATAGATTACCCTGGAGAAACCTCAGCAATCCCTCTGCAAAACTAATACCATCTTTTTGTTATTTTAGTTTTTCAAACATTTAGAGAAAATAGAAGTCAAATAGAGCGGTCCTTTAATAATGTGTTTATGCGTCATCATGTAGGGTGCATCACATCAAATGTTTAATCATTTTTTTCCGGCTAGAGAGAATATTCAGTACTTCTTCAAGCCATCATACACAACAATGGTGACGTTATTGACAAAAAGAGCTGGAAGTGCACTTTATACTTTCCTGAAATATGGAGAAAGATTTGCAGTGGAATTACTTAGCCTTGCACTCATTTAGTTGCTAGCACAATACGTTAAAACATCTGCCATGACCTTATCATTACTGTGCTTTCATTGAAAACCAACATATTCAACGTCTGCTTATGCCATTGGATGATTCAGGTAGTGAGAACTCTTCCACTAAACAATTTTTTTTTTTTTTTTTGCTATGAGTAAGAAATAGTTTTTGTAAGATAACACATTAATCCTTCATGTGTAGACCTACAACTGATATCCTCCTCCCAGGAGATTTTTTAACAGAAGTTTGATGAATCATTAAAAAGGAATGAGAAAACGTTATGGCTAAATAGTTAAGTTATATTAACAGACTTTCAATTAGCCTTCAGTGGTTAAGGAAGTATAAAAAAATAATATGACCAGTATTTACAAAAATGCGACTATATGTTATATGTGGTTTTGTCATAATTATTACATTGTCCATGAGAAAACATAGACAAATTATAGCTTTAAGGTCAAGATCAAAGGATAGCTTCAGAGTTAAAATTTGATTCTGGAAAGCCAAATCTAAAATCTAAAAAAAAAAAAAAAAAAAAGTGGGTTAATATTTTTCCAGAGTTGTTCTTATTCAGCTGTCTTTTCTTCCACTTTGAAATGAGATTATTTTCTGATACCGTACAAAAGACATGTTACCTTTACATTATATATGTATTAAATCCTAAATATATCTAGTTTATTCAAATATTACATTGTTTTTCTGTTGTTGTTGGGTTGGTTTTTTTTACCATCAGGCTTTTAAGACACTAAGACTTTCTGCATGTTTTTATCAAGACTTGGTATCTCTGAGGTTTCTAGTCAAGATCTAAAATTCAGAGAGATGTAGAAGACTCTTGTAAAGATAATCTTTACCTTATTCTGGTTTTCTAATAATCATGATTACAGTATTTCAGGTTTAACGCCACTTTCATGTTTTTTCAGGCTTTTGATTTACATACATAAATACATACATCAAGGTATTTTATGAGATTAAACATTTTAAAATACCTGGATAACAATTCCTTGTAGTGATTTAATATCCAATGATGGTCAACTTTTTGTGTGATTAAAAGGAAAATCCAGTGTGATGGTAATAATTCTGTCCTCATTTTATATTATTCTCCTATAATATGGGGAAAAAAATGAGTTGTTTATTCCTTGTATTTGAAATTAATATTCTAATACAGAAGTTACAAAGTATAAATACAGGGGACTATTTTTAACTGTTGCATATCTTGATTTAATGATGCTGAATGCATATATGGTGCACATTTTAATTGCAGACATGGACACCAGAGAAATGGCATCTTCCTCAGGTCAGATATGTGATTGACCTTGATTTCATTGTGGCTTTTTTGTATTTACTGTGGATTACATCTCTAACAAACAGAACCACTCAGCAGCTTTCATATAAACTCATGATTTAATAATAGATCACAGTCCACATCTCATTTTTCTTTTACTTGCTTGAAACATTAAGGTTTACCATTTCAGCTACTGAATTATGCAAAGCTTTCTTCATCAGTTTGAAGCTTCCATTGTGAATGCTCCTGACTATTATGACTTCTTTCCCTTTCTTTTGCAGGTTTTACATTTTCACTTAGTCGTTTTAAAGCAGATGATCGTCTGTGCTTTCAGTTTCTTTATGTACTTTTTTATTTGTATCTCTTTTCACAGATGAAGACGAGACTTCAGTTAGTACTCCACCAGCAGGTTAGGAGTGTGATAGTGCTTTGTGTGTGTATGTATGTATGTATTTTTCTCTTGGCTATTAACGAAGAAAGAGTCCAAACCATTGGACTGAACTCAAAACATAGTAGTTAGAGAAAAAGTTTTTTGAAGCGCCCTACATTAAATTAATCTCCGTTCAGAAGTACAAGGCCTTCATACCAGATATGTTCCTTTCCAGTCCTGTCTTGAGATCTTTGGTAGAACTTCTGCCACTGGAAGGTAAAATATCAGCTAGCAGCTCTGAAAGCAACTCCCCTTATCTTTTCCTGTCAACAAACATGGAGTGCATTTTTAAGGTTAGTCTTGAAAGCAAATTCCAGAATTACAAATAAAACAGATGCCTTATGACTTCAAAACAGGTTTATCCACATAATTGTCTATCACCTCACCTTAGGCCATATGACCTACAAGGTAGTTTGAATGTACTGCTCCAAGCCATTGTTACCAAGCTGGCAGATAAAATGCCTTTGGTAGTCGGCAGTAAAAGAAAAGCAACAGCACAGGGGTCCATCATGATAGATGTGACATGGGCAATATTTCTCCATTGCTTGCTTAATATGCTTTTTAAAAATAAACTGTGGATGAAACAGAAGTTTTGAACTCTAGAAAATGCTTTGAAATGAAAAACATGTTTTTAATTATCTTCACTGCCCTAAATAATCACATTTTCTTGATTTCTCCCAAAAGAATTTATTTGCATGATTAACTTTGGGCTGAAAGTCACCTATAAAGTCAGTAGCACTGCATTGATTTACAGTACTAGAGGACCTCATTGGCAAAAGCTAAATATATAAAAAACACTGTATAAAAAAATATATAAAAAACACAAAACCCTAAAGTTTAATTTTAACTATTTATAATTCTTTTGCTCAAACTAGATAAATAAATAGACTATTTAAATAACTCAAAGTACAGTCCCCTCAGATAAATATTGAACAACATAAATTCAGCTGTTATATGGAACTACACAAATCATGGAGAAAACACCAGCTTCATGGAACCCTTCTAAATATGAACTACTAAAAAGGAAATCTTGAATGGGAATTAAACTAAACTAATTTAGATTTTCTACAGAAGAGGGGGAAAGGTTTCTGCTTTTTTTTTTTTCTAAGCTGTTCACTTCCTTTTTCTGGTATTCAAGTAGTTCCTCATGGGTTTGATCCTAAATATCTAGTCTAATCTTCTTGCATGAGGAATCAATATTCTTAAAATCCCAATGATCTGAGGTCAGTCAAGCTGTGATCTCTGAGCTGGTGTCATCTAAATTGCTCTTCCCTTTCAGATGGGATGTCTAAGCCAGCGGAAAGAAAAGATTCAGGTGAGACCTCCTGAAAATCATGATGAAACACTCCAAAATTTACATAATATGATTATTACTAATACTTTATTTCGTCAAGGTAGTATTTAATTTTATTTTCATTGTTTATACAGTATCAAACTGAAACTGTTGAAATGCTTTTAAGTATCAGAGCAAATAGGTTTCTAGCAGCTAAACCAGGAGTAAGAGAAGGCTCTGCTGCACAAGACAGGACACACATCAGCATTTTACACATACATACATACTTATCTATCTATATCTATTTCTATATAGATAGATACGCAGCTATTCACCTTCCTCCTCAGCCTACAGGGTGACTTACCTGAATCCCACACACAGGCCCCAGGAGCTTCTTCTCACAGCTCAAAGGACGGAGGGGAAAACTTAGCAAAGTCGTAACTTCTTTCTTCCTACCCTGGCAGGTAACGCATACTACACCCACTTTTGTGGTTTCAGGATTTGCAGCCTCTGGAACAAAATGAGCAGCAGGTACTTCAACCATGGTTATTGACCTGGCATAGCCGCCTATGCCAGCCCGCGAGCCAACGTCAAACCCACGTTTCGTTCTGTTTGTTTAATAAATAGGGTAACGTTAATATCTAAAGGTGATGATAATATTTAGGTGTTATTTTATGTGGTACCATTTTAATGACTCTATGTAAGCTTCTTCCATTTATTAATATCCTTTTTCCATTTCACCCCGTGGCATGTTAGGTTTGTTACTGCACGAGACCGGGTCCTGTACTGAGCATTGTCACATCATTCTGTTCACATCAGTAACTATCACTTGTTCTTACGTTGTTTCCATATGCTAGCATGTTATACTGGCATAATCTAAACATCTCGATTATATAGAGTATATATAGATGTTTATCTATATATATTTTCCTGTTCATGTATGTCTGTGTATATGTTTTCATATATGTGTATATACATGTGTGTATATACATGAATGTCTTTACCTGTAAGACATATTGTACAAGCAGACATATACAAAGGTGTTAGGCACACTGCGCATAATTCACTGAAAGGCCAAAAATTTATAGCAAAGCTGTCTAGCATTTCTATACCTTTTTAAAATTCCTAATAGACTTCAGGATAATAAAAACAGTTTAGTGGCATTTTCCGATGGTTGTCATGAGTTGTTTTGCATTCGTGAGCAATGGAAATTTTCATGAGTTCAAAAGGTTCCTGTAGCCATAACCTCTACACAGCAGAAAGATAATTCTGACTTCTGGCAAATGAGTTTCTACAGAAAATACTGAGCAGGGAAAGGAACTTTTAATTTCACGACTGGGGTTTGACTAAGTGAGAAGTGTTCTGTGACTGGTTCCTCATTTATGCTAATTATGAAACCAAAACCAAAAGAGCCTTGGATATACTATAAAAAGCTACTTTCAGTTCTGAAACAGCTAGAAGTTCAAGGGGAACAAGGGAGATGTGGCTCTGATTTGAAAGAGACAGATGGCTTCGTTAATTATAGCTGTACATTTCCACATTTGCTTTGCTCTTCAGTACCACCAGGGCAGCACTGGCTTTTCTCAGTTTCCCCTATGCAGTGATGATAACTCCTCAAAAATCAGGAGATGTGGCGTTTGGACTCCTCAAGTTCTCACTTGGAATGAGACACATGCTTTGCATCTCTGCAGAAAGGAGGCAGGTGACAGATGGTTCGCTGTCTTGCTCTCCCTGCCTTTTCTGTTAGGAAACAGCTTTGGCCATGGTTTTGCATATATTTACCTGAGATGTAACTGTACGGTGCAAAGCCAGGGCTGTTGAGCAGAAAGACCAGAAACCCACAGCCATGCTGGTACAGTTCTGGGGAGACTGCTCACTTGCTGCTTCTCTCAGTACTGTTGTTCCTTTTCAGTTCCAAAATCCCAGTTTCCAGAAGAGAAGGTGCTGTGTCTGAACATATGGCACAATCATTTCCATCTGACAAACTATTTTTCTGTAAAATATCAGCCAATGCACATGGCAGGACATGGTGTTGACTGGTCCCCAAACGCTCTGGTTCTATCATGGTAGAAGACAACAAAGTTCAAAAGTAAGCTTCATCCCTGCTCTATTTTGCAGACAAAGAGGAAAAACTAGCTTGTACAATTGACTGAGTTCGGGCTTGAGAGAGACCCACCGAAACTATGCATCATACGTGTTTTGTCTGTGCTTATAGCTGTTTGTGTTTTCAGAACCTCTGTCTCTTCTGAAAAACAAAGAGCTGACCCTTGTGCATTGCCTCCGTAAAGCACTCATGGTTGAATGCTGGTGCCATTCGAGTTGCTCAGTACCCGTCCTGGCTGATCAGGTTGCCCTCTCTTCCTCCCTGGTAGTTTAATTTTCTGTCACCACAGAGGTAGTGTTCTCACAGGAGCTGTACACAATGTGACAGCCAAGCAATGGATGTCAGTGTGAGCAAAAACTTACATATCTTTCAGGACATCTGAAGAGAGAGGTAATAGGGTTAGAGAGTTTAGTTAAGTTCAGGTAAGTGTATTCTGGAGGGAGTAAAACACGCTCAGATGATTGACATTTCCCTCTCTCTCTCTCTGCATCTCAGTATGGTCTATTGGAGAAGGAACTCCAGAAGATACAGAAAAACGCGATGACTCCCAAAGATCCACTTTATTCATTGAAAAACCTCAGAGTGGTTCAGTGAGTGTTGGTAAGTGCTTAAGAAAAAAATCAAAAGCCAGTCCCAGAGAGACAGAGTGAGGCAGAGCCGGGAGAGGTACGTGCAGTTCCTGTGACCCTCAGCTTCTGCCCTCACCTGCAATTACCTTCATGGATTTTAGTTGGATGTGAACTCCACTCTTTGAAGGCAAAAAGACTGTATGAAGAGAAGCAAACCCCAATTATTTCATTCAAGACAAGCCAAAATCTAATAGTTTACCGAGCACAATGGGTAAGAGGTATAGTTTCTGGAGAAGAGAGCTGGTTACTGTGATGCTGTTGGCTGTACTATTATTGATACAACAGGAAGATCTACCCAAAGGCCTGCAGCATAGCTTAGAGATTGCTGGGTGTGTAAATTAGCAAGAAGACTAATAGGAGCAGCTCTGTAGGGAAGCCGGTAGGGTTACCCCCACCGTAATCATTCTGGGGGATTTGCTCTGGACTAGCTCTGGTTTAGGCCAGTGATCTATATACCTATTAGCAGTTGGAGCACGGGTGGTAAACTCTCAGAGCACATCTTTGGCTTTAATTCCACCCTAGAGGAAGCCAGTTCAGGTTTTGTGTTGTGAACCAGAGCACTGTAAATGAGGGTGGCTAGGATGTTCACTTCCAAACTGCACTCCTGAGCCATACCATCATGGTAAGGTAGGTGCACCCTAAGCAGGGTAGCAGCAATGGTGAGAAGTTCAGTACAGGCTGCTTAATATATCTGTTGTGTACTTGGATACACTAAGACATGGTCAGATGTGTGTGTGGGGTTTATGCATGCCTATTATTTTTCTCAGTTTCTGAGTAGAAAAAGAGCATTTTTGGATGATTTATTTGGAAAATAAATGTAAGGAGTTAGATGTATTCTCCTCTGGAACCCATGAATGTTAGGATGGAAACTCAACAGGGGCTGGTCAGTGGTGTTTTGAAAATCGAGCTAACTTTTACTATTCCCAAATTATTGTCTAGAGAAGACTCTTTCCCCTTCCTTCTCAGCTTAAATAATTAATGATAGAAATGCATGAAGAGCTCCAGGCTTTCTTTTCCAGGCTGAAGTTTATTCATGTTCCAACTGCCTGGTAGCCTAGGAACACCTGTGCTTGTTTTAAGCAAGGAAGTTCAAATACTGGGAACAATCCGCCCATGACAACAAGGACTTTTGCCTCAACTAATTTATCCTGCTTCTCAGCATCTCAAGCTCCACATTGACATGGGCAGAAGGATTCCAGATCCAAAATCATTATTCTCTGTAACAGTGCAGTACTTTCATAGTCTGTGCGACACCATCTGATTCTTACTGTCGTGATAGAGCTAGCACATGGAGCCTGGAAGGAGCAGTAGTAAAAGAGACTTGTGCAGACATGACTGACCAACCACGTGTTCCTCAATGACTTCATTATTCTTTTTTCTTTTTAAAAGGTGGGAATATTACTTTTATAGCCAAAGTAGAAGCCAAAGATCTTCTCCGAAAGCCAAATGTTAAGTGGTTTAAGGGAAAATGGATGGACCTGGCCAGTAAAGCGGGGAAGCACCTGCAGCTGAAAGAGTCCTTTGAGCGTCACACTAAGGTGCGTCTTTGCTTTTCCTTCTTAGAGGAGCAAAGTTCCAAAGAGAGCTTAAAGATCAGTTTAAGACAACAGGTAGAAATTCAAGAGCAATTGGTTGGATTGCAACCCTGGCTTCCACATGCAGATTTCAGTGATGATCTCTGACCCTCCGCAGAAGCAGACTTTTCTGCTTTCCCAGCGCAGAACAAGTAGTGGTAGCAAAATCAGTCTTCCATTGCCATTTCTGGGTTCCAGTTTCTTTCCAGAGCCCTTTATTCAAGTTATTCCTTGCTCCTGCTTTAGGTCTGAAAGAGTAAACTTTTAACTTCTGCTTTGTGCAAAGGTATCCCCCATATTAATGAACAATTATGTTTGATTTTTAGATCCATACATTCGAGATGCATATCATTCAAGCTAAGGAAAACTATGCAGGGAACTATCGTTGTGAAGTATCTTATAAGGACAAGTTTGATAGTTGCTCTTTTGACCTTGAAGTCACAGGTAAGATTCCACTTGCGTCTGTAAAGATTTATAAATATTTCTTTTTTTTTTTTTTTAACCTGAAATGTCACCTAATTTTTTTCAGAACCTTTAAGTGAAGTAATGCTTAAAGTGAATATTTTTAGCACAGAGCTCGAAAAATTTTAAGTGTCTGTAACTTACTGTTTAAATGAACGTTGGGATAGATAGCATGTGAGACATTTATACAAAAATTAGAAAAGTAGTCAGATAAAACTAGTATTGAATTCAAATCAGGCTCTGGCATACAAGACAGCTGGGCTTAGGGTTATTGAGAGAGAGAGGCTTCATCTGGCAGCGTCTGAGCAGAGGGACACAGAATGGTCGTGGCTCACCAGTGCTTTGCACCCTGATCAGGCATGGTATGATCATACTCCAGAAAGCTATTTCATCCACTCCTCATCAAAACAAAAAACAGCGCAATGTGGAGAGCACCGGGGAGTCATGCCTTTGTCTACTTCTGTGTTATAAAAGACCTTACTCTGGCAAACGTTAACCCACAGGCTTATCTTTCCCTGCGAGAGCAGTTCTGCCAGCACATCAGCGCGCACATACCTGCACGATCAGCCTGAGAAAGACGGATGTCTTCCGAAATGCCAGGGCCAGCAGCCAGTGGACAAAAGATTTGTTCACCCTCATAAAGCACGCCTACCGACTGGCCTCGACCGGACTGTTTGTTCACCCGTCAGGGGAAGCCGGTCACAGTTAAGGGGACATTTGACGGCTGACTGACAGCCTGAGCGGCACGGGTAGGTGCGGGTACTCAGAGGTCAGCGAGGCAGGGCCAGCCTGGCTGCATCCATTCACCAGCCGTGCATCAGCACCATTTAACCTGATTCAGGCTGGCACAAATGGGTATTTCACACACGGGGCATTCATCCTTGCACTGAGAATCAACAGGAGTCTGTAGTTGTAGAGAACACTGTGGTTTTCCTCTGATGCTGAGCGTACCGAGAAAGTGCAAGGTGCAAGCGGGAGAGAAAGCAGAGGGAATGGGAACACAAAAACGCCAGAGCCTGAGCATAGGGGGGAAGGGGATCGGAAAGAAACATCACAGAAAATGATCTCCTATGCAGAACTGCAGAAAATAGTTTAGAGAAATGCATTAATTAAACTTAGCTTAGCACTGAGCAGCTTTGCAATTATCAGAACTTAATGCCAAAGGAGCAGCACAAACTGTGGTCACCTAGCAGGAAACCGAACAAATTTCATATGCCAAATGACACTGATTTATATAAATTACATTAATTTCAAATTATGTTTTTAATTCCTGTATTACTGTTATTTCATAGAATCTTCCCAAGCTGCTCCATCCATTGACATCAGATCTGCTTTCAAAAGAAGGTAACTTCAAACAGCGATCCTATGAAGCTCCTCAGTAATGGATGCTGGTAGCATGCACAGAACTGGTATCAGTCTTGGCAGGAAATTGTATCAAGTACTTTAAAAAAATGTTTTTGTAAATAAAGATTAAAGAAGTGGGGTTTAGGGTAGTTAGAGGTGGGTAGAATGAAATAGTTACAACACACAGTACATATGATATTAAATACTCTACTGTAAAATTACGATGTCATTGCTTTAAGGGAAGATAGAATATTTAAGGCAATTAAATATATGTTTCTTTAGAGGTTTTTAAAATCATATTTTCATTCACTAAAATATTCTACTGCACATTTCCTCAAAGTTGTCATCTACAATATGAAAGTTCCTGATCCCAATCCTGTACTGATTAAAAACAGAGAGAAATTACACAGCGATTTCAAGAAGATAGGATCTGGGTTTATGTTATTTTACAGTAAAAAAGTGTGTCATAAGACCATCATTACAGAAAAAATACAAATAATACATTGCAGAGGACATAAGATAAAGCATTGTGTCTTAAGTTTTGTTACCTTGGTGATAAAATAGCAACTCAAACCAGTATAGATGTCATTTTTATATTTTATGGAGAAAATTGTCTTACAAAGACAGAAATATTCAGAAAAAAAAGTTTTATAAAGAGAAAATGAATGCAATTTGTTAATTTACTCATACAAGCAAAACTGTGATTCAGAAATAACTGCTTTTATTTAGAGGGACTTGATTTAAAGAGTAAATGCAAAAGATATTACATTCAAGGTGCACTCCTTTCTTGAGCACATTTGAAAAAACCCAACCAACCCTGCAATAACTATTCTGCCCAAACAGATGAGGATATCTGAATCTTTTCTGAATTTCTAAGTAATACCTTGCATGCAAAATCTGGGATGAAATATTGGCATCATTTGACTTAACATTTGCAGGATTTTGCCCTTTTTACAAATATTAAGGGCATTTCTTTTGCCTTTTGTGCTTTATAATCAGGTATTACTGCTTAAGGTCACATTATAGAAAGAAATGCACCTTCACAGCACTGTGATTCTAACCGTAAAAATGTACAATGTACTGTTTCTTCTTTTTTTTTTAACTGATTTCTCCCTTCATTTAGAGAAAGGTTAAATCTGAAGTGTAATGCTTTGCAATCAGTATTTGACACAGCTATGCATTGTTAAAAGCACCACCCAGCAATGCAAATCTTTGTTTTACATTCATAGCAAAAGATCAGCACAAGCCCTTTGTTTTTACACACATACAGTATGGAAATGAAAAACAAAGCTCGTTGTGTTGACTAGCTCACATTTATTTGTGTTACTGAAATCTAACACAAATCTTGGCAAATTTATGTATAGAGTTACAAAAATTTGTCACCAAAGTATAATAACAAGCAATACAAACCTTTGTGTTATTTTTCACAATTGCCTAAGGAAACACAATTTGTGTGAAAAAGAATACAAGTTTGTGTTGATTTTATACCATTATTTGTGTGTCTGGACAGTCTTGAGTATATGAGACATGTAGAGAGTTTGCTATGTGTGTTGTCTAAGTCTTCCTGTATTAAACAAAGATTTGATCTTTTTCTATTAATAACAGCGGTGATGGACAAGACGATGCAGGAGAACTTGACTTTAGTGGTCTCCTGAAACGTAGGTGAGAACCAAGTGATGCAGTGAGCAGGTGTGGATTGCAAACCATTAGGTTCGCACACAGAAAGAGTCAGGTGTAGCATTAATAACTTCTTAAGAATTTTCTGACCTTTTTTTTTTTTTCAATGTTTCTAACTATAATTCTCATATTATAATATGCAAATATTCAGTTAATTGTACCTTTAAGTATGCAGAAAAGAAACCTCAGATTTGAGTCCACTGGGAAAAAAGTGAGCCACAACCTAAAGAGGCCAATAACATTTAGTTTACTTGCTATTTCTTTTGTGTTTGCATGGAGGGTAAGGGGGTCATTTTCCTACACAGGGATGAGCAGTTCAGAAAATGGAGTCTGGTGCAAGAGTAAAAAACCGCAAGGGTTAAATTTACCTCTTTGGGTACATCTTAGTTTGATTTTATAAGCATCCTGATACAAAATATCATATATCATGCTTCCTAACCATAGACATTGGCATTAATTCTTTCTATCTTTCAGTTTCAATATATGCACACAAATATTTATTGGTGTTTTATTTAACTTAAATGCTTTGATAGAGAAAAACTTGGGCACGTGTTTTCCTGGTTTGCCTTGAAAAATCTGGTGTTATGATAGTTATACCTCTAGCTACTTCAGATCTTAAACCCAGTTTAGTCTTTTAAGAGGTTAAAACAAGATAGTTTATTTGTCATTTTTTTAAAAATTATCACAAAAATTCTAGATGCCATGGAAATCAATGGCTACTGACCACAGAGAATTGGAAAAGGAATTAGATCCTTTATCTCATCTACCACTTACTCTGAAAGAGGAAAACCCAATATATAGTATTAATCACATTAAAAGTGCACAATGGTCTCATGGTGAGGATACTATTTAAGCAACTAAAGCAAATAGGAAAGGCTGAAGGTAAAAGTAGGCAGTGAAAGAATTATCTGAACCAATTCAAATCCACCAGGTCTTTGGTTTTTTAATCTTCTCATCCCTAATTAGGATCTTCAGTTTGACTTTTTATCATACTAATACAACTTACCATGACAGTTCTCATGACTGCCTGTGGGGTGTTTCATTAGCAACATGAGAGTTGCATGTAAGTCGTCTTGGTGTTTTTGTGGAAAGAGAAATGTGATTTAAGAGTCATTATCACTTCACTAACAAGTTAACTCACATGTTTTGTAAGGTAAATACTGTATAGCCATGTAAACATGGTATACCTATCGTGTGGTTAATGGGCAAAGCAAACTTTTAAACATCATTATTTGATACTGGTCAAATCAGTTCATCATGTCCTTGCTTCAGGCACTGAAATGCAACCTCGTACTTCTGAGCATAAGAGAATAAACCTGTGTGTACATATTACTACCCATTTTTATGAAGACGAATACACATTTTCATTTGAATTTTTTCAAGAGACAATGTGGCAGGTGCATTCCTTCTCTTGCATGGTTATATTACCAAGAAAAGAGCTAGAACTTTTCACCTGTGGCGCATAATACTTGAAACATGTTTTTTAAAAAAAACCTAAATGCATAGAAACTATATTCTGCCTATTTTCTTATTTCGTGCTGGTCTTGCAGGAAGACAAACCAGTCCTTATCTCAGTAAGCCACTCTGTGACTGGTTATGCTTCGTCAATGCAATGGATCAGTAATGGCATGAAATTCCAAAAGGCACGAGATCTCAAAACCACTCAAACATTTAAGTCCTTTTTTTAAAAAAAGTACATCTTTCAACAAAATGCACATTTTTTGGGAAAAGATCTGAAAGCTGTTTTGTGGAGAGGTCAGTCTGCTTAGCAAATACCAAGCACTGTTTGCCCACTACCCACAGCGGAAACTATTGCGGTTTCAGAACTAAGTTGGTTTGCCCTAAGTGTCAAAATTTGTTCTCCAGTTACACCAGAGGAAAAAAGAGTCTGGAATTAATTCTTTCAAGCTGGTTGAAAATCAGGATACCCTAACTGATCCTTATTCTCAACTACTGCCTGACTTAAAGGGGTACATGATCTGGATTCCCACGGAGCGTACCTCTCCTTAGCATGGCCAGGCGTTGCGCGGCAAGCGGCCAGCCCTGGGAGAGGAGAATGCCACCCCATGGGGTCCATCAGCTTTTACATATGTTTGCAAGCTGATCTCGACTTGCCACCATGCAGAAGGAATCTCGCTGAAACGCCAGTGTTCACTGTACATAGTCACCCTCCAGAATGCATGAGCACAGATAAAAGTAAAAGGAACAAAAAGTAAAATTACATACCTGAGATTGTCTAACAATAATTCTAAGGTAATGATGTAAGTATTTGAAAGACTCCTCAGTGAGAAGCTTTTTTTCCTTTTAAAATAACACTGGCATATTATGAAAATTTATAAACCTCATGGATTAAACAGCAAAGTTTTTTTCCATAGTTGCTCATCCAATCATGCAGACATTCTCTGGGACCCCTAGTGCTATTCTGTATATGTTAAAGAAAATTCTCTGTCAGGCTTGATAGAGCTCAGCTCTAACAGTGTCTCGCTCCAAAGCTCAGTCTTTTTTTATTCTCAAATGTTTATTTTCTCAGTCTGTTCTCAAAAGTACATTAGGCCAGCTAGATCAAATCAGAATGATCCTGGTCTGATCCTAGTGAATTTACAGGAAAAAATGCCTCGATTTCTGCTCCAATTCCCATATTGTTCAAGCAGTTCACTATTTTGAGCTGTCAATCTCAAAAATTATAATTTTGTTTAGGATGCTCCCATTGTTCTCTTATTTAATGCCTGCCATTGTGAAAATGATTACACTTCTCTTTATTGGTTGTCTTAGCCTGGAGATGCAGATAGTAAATACAGTATGGAAACTTCTGTATAAAGGTGATGATATTCACACAGGCCTCTGAAAACACTTCCTGCTCTTAAGACTGAGATAAACATGGAAGCCAACAGATCCACCTTGCAAGTCCAAGCTGGTGTGGAAATCTCCAGTTCCTATCCATAAGCCAACTTTAAGTAACTCTGAGAAGCACTGGTGTAACTACAAACACACCCAGATTCCCTTGGATTTCATTGTCCTTTCATTGGTCACCCCTAGTAACAGCTACCCGGACTCAGGGTTTGAAAGCATTTGTATATAATTATGAAATGTCTGGATTAGACTCAGATCTCAGTGGCGCCATCATAAATTGTAACTAATTCCACTCCAGTTACAACAGATAAAACTGATTTAAGTGGGATTAGCCAATTTGCTATTATAGTCCTACATTTTCAAACTGTATTTTTTTAAACAATGAAGCAATATAAAACCTCTCATAACTGATTACATCAGAAAAGATCAAATTAAAACTTATACCCAAATTCCACCTTGAAGAAGTGTAAATTAAGTTGTGAATGTCATTCTGAGCTATTCCACTCATACTGAGTGAAATAAAAAAAATTTGATGGCGGCCTTCAAATTTTCATCAAAACATTTCTAACCTCACCACAGATTCAGCGTCACCTTTCTTACGGTGGGATAAAGCCTTCCTAACTCTTCTCCCATTATTTTATTTTGCTACTGTTAGGGAGGTTAAACAGCAAGAAGAAGAACCTGAAGTAGATGTGTGGGAGCTCCTGAAGAATGCGAATCCCAGTGAATATGAGAAGATTGCTTTTCAGTATGGTATCACTGACCTGAGAGGCATGTTAAAGCGTCTGAAGCGCATGCGCAGAGAAGTGAAGAAGAGTGCAGGTATGGATAAGGCAGAGTATTCTTATGTTCAGTAGTCAAACATGAGCATCTACCTTAAAAACCCAAACTTGCTTCATTTCCATGGAAAGGGACTTGCACACTACAACTCAAGCTGTATTACTGCACGGAGTTAATCAGAAGGTGGCTTTGGTCCACTGTGGTTAGTGAAAACACCCTGTCCCACTCAGTGCTACCAAAAGAGTCCCTCCCTCTTGGCCACACAGTAGTTCCAACTGGAACAAAGTCCCCCAGTTGTGTGGAAAGGTGTTACTGCATTATACAGTATGGAAATTAAACCCTGTGTTATCATTAATATCTTCTGCTCTAAAACAGAGTCACTCCGAACGCATTGTTTGCTCTTCATGATTTCGTTTTGCACTGAATCTGACATTCCTCTGAAATCCCACCTCTACTAAAAACCCTCCACCCTGCACTGGGTGAAGACATTCAGGCCTGTTTTCCCCCATCTACCCTACTGAATAGCATGAGTGGTATAATATATACAAAAAATACAGATAGGTGTTTATATGTCTGTGGATACGTATGTGGATACATATGTGCATATAAAATATACCTATATGTTGCATAATACATATACACAAATGGACACACATATTAATACAACCACCATCCCTTACGCTATTGTGGCATTTGGTTTTTCCTGGAGAGCATTTCAGATCTGGATGCAATATATACATCTGCTGTTCCACTGGTTTCCTGGAGGAGTCCCTTTTGTGTAGGTGAAATCCTCCACGACTCCAGCTGCAATCCAGCTGCCTGATGTACCCTTTTTCTTCATCCATTACCTCACATCACAACATGTGTTATGTTACTACACATTAATTTTTACTTATATTTTTCATTTGCTGGTTTATGTGATTCTAGCCAGAGGGAGAAATGGAGTCGATGGGCTTTGGCTGAGCCGCTGGGGCTCAGTGGAGCTCTCTAAGGGGTCAAAGCCCACAAAAACTCCTCACCTTCCCGTAGGAGTCTGGAGCAAGGCTGGAAGCTGGGGCAGGAATTGCACAGCTGGCAGGAAGAGCTGTTCCCTACCCAGGTGCATCACGTGGAAGTGCCTGAATATTTTACTGGGAAAGTGGCAACTCCCAGCACCTGGGACCAGTCTGCCTGGTCCTTCCCCCCAGTTCCCAGTTAAGTAGGATGGAGCTGCCAGCCATACCAGGACTTTGCAGTGGATAGGGTTTTTGCTACAGGAGGGGCCCTAGGTGTTGGGGAAAATGTCTGTAGTAGTGACAGGATGAGAGCAGGATGCTCTTCCCCTCACACCATCTTTATTATAAATTGGAAACATTAAGGGACATTAAAAATTCTTTTCAGATTTAATAACTCTACTCCTGTTGTGTCAATATATTCAGTCTCCTGCAATCAGACATATGCATGATATAAACCGTAGCAGAAATTGATTACTTAGCTGTGGGTAATTTGTTTGAGGCACGGTTTATTTATTTACTTTCGAGCCACAGATATCTCCTCCCCTGTGTCTAACATTTCTGGCTGGCAATATCTAAGTGTTAAAGTGTTTTGAGCTGTTTGAGTTGCACCTGGCCTTACATTGCCCAGAACAACTAGGCCTACATTTGCACATCTCAAAGAAACTTTTTGAAAAAGCCCCATTACGATTGGATTCACAGACTGACAACTTTTGCCTGGTTTCAAATATTTTTGCAGATGTTTTGCAGCTGTAACGTTTATCACATGTGGAATGGCAATGTACTTCTTGCAACCTACAGAAAGAATCAGCAAAGCTAATTTGGCTTTTGGACAAACCAATGTGTTTGTTCTGATAGTGGGAAGCTCAATAGGAATTTCAGTTTAAAATTCCCTGTTAACTTGCGTGGCAGTGCTAATAGAAAAGTGCTATGTAACAGATTAACTGTAAATGCTTCCATGGCACCAGGTGTATACCATTTTCTTCTGACGCAGCACTTCTCAGCAAGCTGTCAAACCTATGTTTACCCAATACTATTCAGAAACAATCACACTGCAAATCATGAAGAGACACTAGCTTGAACTTGGTCAGGATAATCAGATCTGCATAGCTTTGCACTTATTTTAATGTTTCCAGAAAATAAACTGATTCATGTGGACTAGCCTAAGAATATAGAGTGATGCGTAATGTTGTGTGCGTGTAGTCTGACAGATTTTATGAGATTTATGCAATGTCATTTCAGCATTCATATTCTTGTTTTCTGATCTTCTTTTATAATAACACTTTTCTTTCACAACAGCTTTTTCCAAAGGTCTCGATCCTGCATATCAGGTGGACAAAGGAGGTAAAGTAAGGTTCATGGTGGAGCTAGCAGATCCAACAGTGGAACTGAAGTGGTATAAAAATGGCCAAGAAATACGACCAAGTGCAAAGTAAGTGGTTTTATTGTATGTAAGCAATAAAATGGGTACGCACGTACTTCCTTGACAAGTATGTTGCGTAGATCTATCTTTTTGCTGAGCTCGCACCAATTTTATTTCTGAATTTCCTTATATGTGAAAAGTATGTGAATGATGCTTTATGGCTCATGACTCAGGAAAGTCCACTGTACGCTACATGTTAATGCAGATTATCTCCTTTGCCTCAAGAGAAAAGAAATAAAGATCCTCGACAAAACATGGAGCCATTTCCTACTCAGTAGTTTTTAAAAAATCGGGAAGCACTGTGAGTGAATAAATCTCTTGTCCTCAGTACTATGTCTGAAGGAGGTCAGAATCTTTCTACAGTAGTTGGTGCTAAGAGGAGAAATGTTTAACAACACATACTTACCCACTTGGCTCATAAGCCACCTGAGGAAAGGGGACTGAGGTTTGTCTCACCTTCCACTACCCAGTTAACGCTCACACTGAAGTCAGCAACCTGCCTTAGCTCAAAGTGACTTCAGTCATGTGCAACAGGTCTAATGTACCCAAGCTTCTTCATCATCTGTGTCATCTGCATATAGGTTTACGCTCTGGCTTTATCTAGAAGAAGTGGCTTTTCAGGTGCAGATGCTTGAGTACAGGTGGAGTAATGTCTGGAAATTGAGCCTAGTCCCTAGTGTGGGCACAATCAGCTCTTACAGCCCAGTGCAGAAAATCCCATTCCACAGTCAGACACAGCTAGAAATGACGATGTGCAACCAGGAATGCACAACAATGTAATGTTTCTCACCAGCACAAAATCCTAGCAACTTTCTCCTCTAGGTCTGTGAAAAAATAGTAATTATCAAAAGCCCTCTTACAGAGAAGGGGAAGATTTCCTTCATTCTGTTGCTGCAAAATTGAATGAAGGACTTTGGTTAATATTCAGAGTTGTCAAAAATGCATAATAAACTGGGTACCTTTTCTTTAGCCCCCGCCATGAGCAGTGCAGAACTGTTTTGCAGGCAGCTATATGGATACCTCTCCAGGAGAAGGACCTGGATTGAATGGTCCAGTGCGTTTCTTCCAGGCTGCTGAAGCAGCTGTCAGATGCTAATGAGCTTTGGCTATTACAAACCTGGAGCAGATCTAAACTGGTGACATGAAGGTGAAAGGCTCCATATCCCATTACCAAAACCCCATATCCCATTACTGATCTCTCGTGCCATCTGGCCTACCAATAATATTAACTTCTTAACTTCAGCTATTATTATACTTCACAAAAATGTTAAGAGTGTTGGAATGAAGATGGTGTCCTCTTACTAGTTATTTTCATCTTTACTCATCTAGAGTTTCAGACTCCATTTTACTTGCCAAACTTCAGAGCCTACTTTTTTTCTTTTTTTTTTTT
>VXBL01004242.1:901006-938525 GCA_013400195.1 Aramus guarauna | reverse complement strand
TTTTTTTTTTTTTTAATTTTATATCAGTCAAGCCTAAGATTTTGGAACAATACAGAAGGTGCTTGTTGTCACTCTGCACCAGAGGTCTTTTTTGCTAAAATGTCTGTGACAGTTCTGTTGAATCTTGGAAATTGCTTCTCAGGACAATTTTTCTAGTTCTACGTAAAAAACAGGATTTTCGCCACTAATAATCCTTAAAGCACTTTCTACATAAAACAAAAGAGGTCCAGCAGTTTTGCTAACGTGTCTTTGCTGCATTCCTATTCAAACAGATACATTTTTGAGCACAAAGGTAACCAGAGAATTTTGTTCATCAATAATTGTACGATGACAGACGATGCTCGCTATTACGTAACAGCTGGTGATGAGAAATGCTCCACAGAACTGTTTGTGAGAGGTAACTATGTGAAGCTTGCTCCTGTTTCACCTGCTGTAAATTGGTGTGGTTTCTCTGGCTGCAACAGAAATTAACAGGGAGGATCTGGTTCAGCTTATTTTTCTATTTGTATTAGCAACCCTTAGGATCACTCTGTATTTCTGTGATCCCTGATATTTTTTTTTTCCTCATTCTATATTTAGTAATATAGTGAAAACTCTGCAATGGGGATATGGTTGATTTCATACTGTGCATTGGGATCTAGAGGAGCTGTGGTCCCCTTCGTAGTTGTAAGGCCATTTTGGAGCCTCATTTGTCATAGCGTGGTTTTTCCCCAACACCACAATTAGGTACCTGATGACCCTGACACTCCTGGTCCAACTGATCTGTTTCAAGTACCCTCAGATCAGGCTTTCTAGCAGACATTTTTCAGTCCATCTGCATCAATTTAAGGGAAGACTCTATCAAAAGCTATGAATGGGTGGCCATTTCTTCACCCTTTTTGCTGCCACAGCGTTGATAGTCTTATTGATAATATTCATGGCATTACTTACACATGCACAAACAAACAGAAAAACAAAACTTACAGTGAGAGAAAAAAATCACCGAATATTTCAGAAAGCTATCTAAAATAATGGAGCCCATTGCCCCTATAAATATCTTAGGATAACTGTTGTACAATCTCTTGCTGTTAAATAAACTTGAGTTTTGACAGCAGGAATGGGTTGAACCAATAAGGGCACCACCTTATGTCATCAGGTCATCTTATTGCGTATAACAGGCTATAGGACCTAATGAAAGTGCAGCTTTATGAGAGGGATCTCTGGGAGGCAAGAAGGGAATGTCAGCTTTTCATGTTGACCTGTCTGGACAATAAAATGGGATGCAAAGTGGGTATTAATCTGAATAAATGTTATTTTTTTATTTAGCACATTTGCTACTAGCATTTTAGTAAGCAATTGCTTTTCTGATTTAAGGCAGAAAAAGCTGCACTGAGATTGATAGTAGAATTTTAAATTAGTATCATCTTCTATAGCATGATTTTGAAAACCTCTTTCATTTAGTTTTCTCTCTCAGACTGTGAATCTGTAATTTTCTCCTCCCAAAGATCCTCCAATTTTGGTGACCAAAGGCCTGGAGGATACCAGTACCTATGTTGGTGAACGAGTAGAACTGAGCTGCGAAGTGTCTGAGGATGATGCAAATGTGAAATGGTAAGCCACACTTTGAACAGATACTGTTTTCCTTGAGAATAAAACCCAAAATATTTCAGTTGTAGGAAAAAAATGTGGACAGCTTTTTCCATACCAGTAAACCTGAAAATTGTTAAGAAAACCTCAGGAAAAAAATATTCAAAAATGTAGCAACAGTAAAAATACCCTTACACATTCGTGGATGATTTTGTTTAACCTTTTCTTGTGCCTTAAGTCTTACAAAGTCTTCTCCGGACGTTTCAGTCTCTGGGAGTCTTATTTGCACAGGACTTCTATTGGAAAAATAATCATTCTTTGTTTTCCATTAGGTTTAAGAATGGTGTAGAACTTACCAATGAACCTAAATCTCGGTATCGAATCAAGGTTGAGGGTAAAAAACACACTTTGATCATAGAAGAAGCTGCAAAAAATGACAATGCAACTTACTCAGTAATGACAACTGGAGGCCAGTCAGAAGCTAAGCTTTCTGTTGATTGTAAGTATCATCCACCTTGCTCGTGAATTCATATGTCACAGTTTACTAGCTTACAGAAATAAATAATTTGCTTGCCTTTTCCTGGGGGTTTAAAGGGAGACTTAACTTCCATACCAATTTCTTTGCTGCCAATCTCCAGAACAGTGACTTTCCTTTAGACGTTGTTTGCAGTAATGGGCAATGAACTAGTCCTGCTTGAAAACTGTTACTTCATTAAGATGGAAAACAAAGTGATCCATCCAAAGATATAATAGGCTAACAAAGTGAAATTTTCAAGGGAAGTATCTGCTTTTCTTGAATTCTTTCTGGTTTTCACAGGAAAGCCAAACCAAGGCTTTTTAGCCAAAACCAGAAAAAAATGTAAGTTGGGAAAAATAAGCAGCTCTATAACTAGGCATACTGTTAACAGGCATCGGGGTCACTTGAGCTGAACTCATAGGCACAAAGACATAACTGTGTAGCTCCCTCAGTATTGTTTGTGCAGCATCTCTTTAAAATGCTTGTGGTTTTTAGCAAAATGTACGTGCCCATCCTCTACAGTTATCATATGTTATGCATAAACACACTGCTTTGTAATACTCATACTGCTTTTGACTATTTTGTACAAATTGGCATCCTAAGCACAACCAATTCTTGCTGTTCTATTATCAAGTTGGAAATTATCCTCCATGGCTATTGAGTTCCCTCACCTTTCCTTTCATGCAGGTTCTTCTAAGGATTTTCCAACTGGATTTCTATAAAACATTGCCTTTCCCATCACTCTCTGTTCCCTGTGTCAGACTATAGTCAGGGATATTTACTGCATACAGATGGTACTATGTGTGCAGCCTGGACTCTGGGCTATAGCATGTAATCTTCCAAAAAGTGGAAGTGAACTGGGGCGCCAGTTCTCAGACTCAAGTTTTACAAAAGATAGTAATATCTGTGGTATTTTTAGGGTGAGTTAAAGCAGCTCAGCATACATGAGAACAACTAGTGTATGAATTAAGCTTAGTGCCCAGTCAGCCTTTGCTACCAGCCTGACAAAATAGGTTGAGAACTACAGTCCCCACTTGTGATGAAAACTTTGTTAAGTCTCCAAATTATCTTGGATCAGCTGGAAGAGCTATGAGAGCAGTTAGATCACTGTTAGATCACTGGAAAAGTAGATTGTAACCCCTTCTAGTGCATGGGTCTGGGGACACAGGTCTTTCACTTCTTTAAAGTTTCTTACTGGGCTCTCGGGGATAGAAACACTCTACTTCAGCACCTAAACACCAGAGAGGGTACAGTGTTCAAATATGAGCCTGGGCTTAGTTCTTCTACTGGCAATATCCATGGAGTTCCCCCAGTTAGGGCATGGGTATTTTGGAACACCCTTTCTAAGGTACCAGACTACATGAAAAGAGGTTAATTTATGTAGCTTACGTTTACATATTACTGGTAATTCAACATGAGAACTTTATTATAGCAGGCATTTTTCTGATTTGAAGACTACTGTGATGGCTAGTAGCAGCTCTGTGACAGAACCATGAGCTACTGTTTGATATTAGCACTAATATCTCCACTTCTGTTTTCCTAAGTGAGACCACTGAAGATATCACTTGCACTAGAAGACCAGACTGTGAGGCTTGGACAGGAAATCCATCTGAAGTGTGAGATATCTGAGAACGTGCAAGGAAAATGGTACAAAAATGGGCAACTGATCGAAGCTAGTGACCGTGTAAAGCTGTATCACAAAGGAAGGTAAGCCTGTTGTGTATTGACTTTTGATGGAATGACACTGTAAAGATGTGCCAATATGTGGATACCTCACTGAAAATTATCTGGTAATCAAGCCTAACCTCTATCCCTCAAACATATTTATTTTTATCATCATAAAAGCCATGTCTCCTTTCCCCCTTTCATCTTTTGCCCTTTGGCTGTGGAGGACAATAATCAAACCTTTGATCCAAGTTCAAGCTATTAATTTTTATTGACATTGCTGTTGTTGTTAGTATGAGATATTAATTAGTAAAGTAAAATAATTGTTAGACATTATTAAAAATATATAGCTTTTAAATGTCTGGGGTTTTTATAGCTACTGTTTGTGTCAACTCAGACCATGTATCTCTGCCCATGCAAAGTATGTGGAGATATCAGGTCACTTTGCGTTTATAATCCATCCTTTTTCAAGTTTGTCAGTTTAATAAAAAACCCAAACCAGGTCCTACCTTTACCTACATCCTCTTCACTTCAGCCTACAAGACCATTCATACAGCAGGGAACTGCACTTGTGAAGGTGTTCCTAAACAGGTTATGAAATTTGTGCATTGACTCCATAACACTCACTAAGTCGCAGTAAGGGACAAGTGCCAGCTGTGCAATGACCCCTTGGATTGACAAAAGGTGAAGGAGCTCCCCAGAACCCATGTAGGCCTATAGGGTGAGGTGAGGGAAAGGGGAGCAGGAAAGGCACAGAGGTGAGTCCTACCTTGAACAAAGCTCAGACATAGCAGGTAACAGGAGAGCAAATACATCAACGTACTGGAAGATGCAGTTAGGTAGTAAGAGCAGCACATGTTTTGCTCACTCATTTCTTTATTCTGGCAAACAAATAGTATATTTGGATCCCATCACAAAGATGGTCTAATGGAAGTCAGAATATTCCGGCAATGGGATCACCTAAAGATTTCTTCTTGAACAATCAAATTGCTAGCTAATGGCATCAGCACAGAATCCTTGTGTCAAAGAGGTTACACTCTTGTCTTTTTCTACTTCAAACAACAAATTTTAGAATTGGCTACATTATCTGGTGGTTGTCTCAATAATATTTTGTACGAATCACACAGTATTTAATCAGCTAAAATACCACCAAGCAGACAGCAAAGGATTTTTTGTCAGTAATTTTACACACTTGCACAGAACTCCTAAACTTTTCACAGATTTTTCCTTATAGCTTCTCAAGCAGTCTTCAAAAATAATTTACATTTATTTCTGATTCAATTTTTTACAGAATCCACAGATTTGTCATAGCAAGTGCTGCTGTTGATGATGAGGGTGAATACATGTTTGTACCAGATGCCTATAATATTAATATTCCATGCAAAGTGCATGTTGTGGGTAAGTATATGTCACAATGACTTATATATAACACCTCTTTGTCTGACCTTTGGAAATTAGAAGTGATGTGAGATATCTTTGATTACAATCAGTTTGTTTTCTCTGAGCAGGCATCTACCACAGAAAACAGACCTGCTGCATTGGGAAAGTGCAAGTGAGCTAGTCAGAGAGCACTTTGCCTGTGCGCAGGATCTGCTCATAGTTTACAAGCCTGGGGAATCTCCTGGAGAAGGCTTCTTGATGTTGAATTCCTAAACCTAGACCACTGTTAAGAGTTTGTGTAAAACACCTGTTGCCATCCACTTTTCAGATATACAGTGTTATCTTCTTTGAAGAATTAGCTTGCTGACATTGCAAAATGTGATATAGTTTGGTAAAAGATTAGTAAAATAGGTACATATTTACCCATTCCCTAAACATGTTAAATGATATCTAGGGAGCAAAATGTTTCTGGCCAACTTGTATTCAGTCAGCAAAACAGGAGGCTTGTTAATGATCCCAGTCTTTCAAACAAAAATAAAACAAGGCATTGGCTCTTCCTGCAATGATACCTCACTGGCTTTTAATTGCAGCCAGAAACTTGGAAGTGAAAAGGAGAGCAATATAAATGGCTAAAGTTTTAGAAAATAGGTTCTGTAATTGAAGCTGAAAAAAGTGGGATATCTGTGTTAGAAAAATTATTGGCAAGGTTTAGGAAGAATGAAGAGAGAAGGGGTACTAGAGGGGTATGTGCACTGATATAACTTCCAATTAAAAAAAAAAAATAAAAAAAGTTGTAAGTGGATATTCAACAGTTGTTCTCCATAGATATGGGGTACAATAATAGTGACTGTTTCATTTTCAGAAAGAGGATTTGGATTAAGAAAAGTTTTAAACTCTAAGAACAGTGATGTCTGAAGCATGGTAAAAGGTGTTGTAGGAAGCCTGCAATGGAAATTCTCAAGAGCTACTTAGAGGAAATCTCAGTTACTTGAATATACATAATTCTGCCTCAGGAAGATAGATTTATTTTTTTTTTTTTGAATCATCCTACTATTCAAAAATTTCTATAGTGCCAGGATTTACTTTTCATCAGACAACTATTTTCTTAAAAAGAAATTTTCTTCACAAATTTTCTTCCAGACAAAAAACAGTTCACTAAAAATACCAGGAAAACACAAAACATAGAACATGTTTCTCTATGTTGCAGACCTGTGCCAGGTCACTGAACTCTCAGAGTGGCAGCCACACAGCAAATTTGCACAATCTCTCCTTTTTCAGATCCTCCTAAACTCCACCTGGATGGTCTTGGGGAAAATAACACTGTGACAGTAGTGGCAGGAAGCAAACTACGACTTGAGATCCCCATCACTGGCGAGCCAACTCCAAAAGTCATGTGGAGTAAGGGGGACAAGGTACATTGACATTATAGATGTTTCTTTAAAATCATAGAATCCATTAGGTTGGAAAAGACCTTTAAGATCAAGTCCAACTGTTAACCTAGCACTGCCAAGTCCACCACTAAACCATGTCCCTAAACCATGTCATCTACACGTCTTTTTAAAACCTCCAGGGACGGTGACTCAACCATGTCCCTGGGCAGCCTGTTCCAATGATTGACAACCCTTTCCATGAAGAAATTTTTCCTAATATCCAATCTAAACCTCCCTTGGTGCAACTTGAGGCCATTTCCTCTTGTCCTACTTCTTGTTACTTGGGAGAGCAGACCAACCCCCACCTTGCTACCACCTTCTTTCAGGTAGCTGTAGAGCTTAACAAGGGTTTTTTTCCTTCAAAAAATAACCTTTAACCTTTTGAAGATATTTATTTTAGTGGCAGAAAATAAGGAGGAAATGCATTTTATCTAAAAAACTCTCCTCACTTAAAAGTGAAGGGTAAAATGGATAGATATTATTTGCTAACTTTTGGGTGTTTTTGAGGAAAGGCTGAAATTAATGAAGGAAAAATATATGAGTTTGCTATAAATAAATGGTAAAGAAGAGTGACATATGAGATGCAAATAAAACTAGTGAAAATCTACCAAATGGCTACTTTTTCTGTACGTACTGCCCAGAATGGCTGCCAGGATTTGTCAGTAAGCCATAGAATGGCCTGGTTTTGGAAAATGAATGATAAATTCTGATGGAGTGTCAAGTCTCGAATGAAACAATAGGCTGAGCAATTGGTGTCTTGCATCTGGTGTCTTAATACAAAACTGCGCAGATCAATCCCTGACTGTGTAATACCAAAAAACCACTTTTTGCATTTAAATCTTCATTGTGGTATGTGGAAGCTGGAACATATTAGTATTACTGGATTCATCGGACCTATCTGGTCAAATGTCTGACTACTATTTTTCAAATACTAATTGTAGTATCACCACTGTGGACTTGTCCAGATAGGGATTATTCTAGGAGAGCTCTTACTCTCCTATGTGCCAGAATTTGAAATGTGTGAGGACAAACTACCAACCGTTACAATCACTTTGACCTTTAAACTGAACAAATTACAGTTTGATCTGACTTTTGGGAGAATGCATCATCAAATTAATGACAGGTAGTGTTGACAAAAGCATGTTCTTGCTCACAAGACAAGTAAACCTAGTGCCTCTTCCTTTGAGATGCTATGGCTGAACTGAGTACTAAACAGTTACCATATTTTAAAGTTAGTTATTTGTCCCTCAGATATTTTGTAAGTTTTATGATCATTAGGTAACTGAAATTCTGAGCTTTAGTGTGGTTTTTCTTATGGTTGCTTTAATATTTTTACTGAAGTGTCCTGTACTGCATTTGGATTTTATTTTTGAGCATTTTGCTTCTCAAATTCAGAAATTAAGACTTTTCCCTCTGCTTGCTTTGATTCTTAGTGGCTTACAGACAGTGGAAGAATACGGGCAGAAACATACCCAGACAGCAGCTGTCTGGTCATTGATACAGCTGAGAGGGAAGATTCAGGTCCTTTCAGAATTACGTTAAAGAATGAGGCTGGAGAGGACACAGCATTAATCAACATTAAAGTGGTTGGTAAGTCATATGGAACAGTGCACATGAGCCATGTCTTTTATCACAGCCCTTTTCAATAAATGCTCCTTGAAGAACCCTACTTTTCTGCACCCCAAACAAAGAGAAATTCCTCCTCTACCTGAAGTGTCTCTTCTGTAGATGCTGTCCTCCCTAACTACCAAACTTGCAGATTCTCAGAAAACTTCCATTTCCCTGTTTGTCCCCCTTTTCACATGTGGAATTGAGGTGCAAAGATACCAAGGCCCCGTGTACTGAAGGACACAAGAAGGAGTTAATTACCACCCCGCTGCCACCTCACACTGCAGGGGCCAAACTTGTGCAGTTGCCTCAGGCTGCCCTTAGCACTCTCCATTCTCCAGTTCTCCATGTGGCTGTGGGCTCTGTCTTACCACATGCCCTCAAGTGCCTCTCAAGTGTCCTGACCGTGCTGAAGAGCTTGGCATTTATCCCTTCCTAACCACCTACCAGGATCCACAAAGGCCTTTTTTTTCTCTCTCTCTCCTCATTAGGAACTCCTGTTGCACTTCAAAAACTATTCAGAATTGTTTCTTATTTGACATTTTTTATTTCAACCTATGCAAAAAGAAGCAAGATACATTTTTTTAATAATATTTACTTTGTTTACAACAGATGTCCCTGATCCTCCTCAGGCACCAAATGTGACTGAGGTGGGTGAAGACTGGTGTGTTATGACCTGGGAACCTCCGGCAAATGATGGTGGATCACCCATCNCTTCTGAGGTTACAGAAAACGACTGCTAAGACTAAGTAGGGCTTTTTTTTTTTTTTTTTTTTTTTTTTTTTTGGTGGTGATGTTCTAATATAGACAAAGAACACAAACTCCAAATAATGGGCACCATAGGATCACAGTTTAGCTCAGGCCCTGGAGAACTGCACTTTGAATATCCAGCTGCAAGAATGTTCTACCCAGTCTTCGGCTTTATCAGATACCTGGTTTTCTAATGCTTTGAGATTTGTCATTTTGTATGTTGCCACATTATCAAACCCCCTACTTGAAAGGCAATCTCTTATAATACCAAACTTTGAACAGTTAGCATGGTTGAATGTTAGCAGGAATTTCAGAAACAATTTACTGTGTAAATTAGAATATCTTCTAATACATCGAACTGAGAGGAAAGTTGGGGCAGGGGGAAGAGGCCAGCAGAATCAGGCCCTTTTCACTCTGAACTAAATACAGCAGTGTTGTAAGTGAAGTCCAAAAAAAGCTGTACGTGGCCATGAAAGCCAAACAGGTGACTATCAGATAGCTTGAAATGGGGAAAAAAATTAACAATAATTCCTACACCACTTTGAGGCTATAAGGTGATATTGAAGAGCATCCAGAAATAGCACCATTGGGCAGACAAAAAATAGACCCCTCACTATTGAGCTTTATGCCATTGCTTACTGTAATAAAATGTTGTTTGGTCAATAGGATATTTCATTGAAAGGAAGAAGAAACAAAGCTCCAGGTGGATGAGGTTGAATTTTGAACTGTGTAAAGAAACAACTTTTGAGCCAAAGAAGATGATTGAAGGGGTTGCTTATGAGGTCCGTGTATTTGCTGTTAATGCAATAGGCATTTCCAAACCAAGTATGCCTTCGAAGTCCTTTGTTCCTTTAGGTAAGTAATCAAGAGCATAGAGATAGGTATGCCTTTAGAAAATTCTCCTTGATACATTATTACAGTCATCTAATTACATAACTGTAGTTCTTGTTGCATGTGTGTTGCTCAGGATCTGTCTGTATTAGGTGCTGTACAAACTACATGTCTATTCCTGAAGGGTTTATAGTCTTTTATAAACAAGAAACAAGGATGTATAGACAGAAGAATGGTGCACTACCATAAAATAGTGACATGCTATAGGTGAGCCTGATACAGTCAATACTAGGGTCAATACGTTTTAAGGACCAGAACTAATAGTTCCACGTTCTTGTGTATCATAGGTACCTCCTGAGTCAACAAACTATTGCCAGTCAAAGTGGCAATTTAGAGAATTGATAAAAACGGTGGATTATAGTCTTGGTTGTTTTGTGTGTCTTTTTCTTGATATAGGTTCAGTCAGGCACTGGCCAAAAATGGTCAGGAAAAGTGACCAGAATTCTACAGATCACTATTTGCAAGCTGCACTTTATGAAAATGAGACTTTCTTTCATTTTTCATTACTTACATTTTGCTGTTACATAGTAGTTTACCATTGAAAAATGTATGAGTGTTCACAAATAATCCGTACATTTCCATTAAAAAAAATAAAATCATAGGTATGCAATTTATCAGAAAGGTAGAAATCTATGGAAAAATAAAATGAATTTTCCCAATATTGCAATAAATCATACGATAAAATACATTTGAATAGTCTCTAATTTCACTCTATCCAGATTAGGTTAGGTCATATTTTATGCTATTCTACATGTCTTCTTATTGTTTTGTATTAATGAAACAGCTGGAGGGCCTTGTCATTCACCTAGCGACAGACTAATTTGGTGGCCTTTTCATATAAAGGAACAGATTTTCAAACTATCGCGACAACCACAAGTCCCTGTAAAAGAAAGGTGCCTTGTTCTGTAGGCCAGCAGAGGTTCCCATCTTGCTCAGCAGCACCCCCACAATGCAGAGGAGGAGGAAGATGGCCATTATTGCTACAGCATGCTCTCCTCCTGCCGGAAAATACCTGCAGTTGCAGAATATGCTACTCAACTTCCCTGCTTTACTTTCCACTGCTCTTTGTCCTTCTCACTCCTCAGGCAGGAGGAATTTAACTCTGGGTTAGGCTGTGAGCAGATATGGGATGCGGTACCTGCTTCTCCTAGTTTGGTCGTAATTGGGAAAGAAGTGCTGGGGATGGTTGGAAATGCCTGGTAGGCAGGATTTAGCCTGTCACCTATGATGCTCAATTAGAGGAATGCACACCATAAATGCGAACCTTGAATTGTAACACAATTTTCTGCCTTCTCCCCACTGCCTGCTTGCTTCAGCTGTTACCAGTCCACCGACCCTCCTGGCAGTGGATGGAGTGACTGACACCTCAGTTACAATGAAATGGAGGCCACCAGACCACATCGGAGCTGCAGGGTTAGACGGCTATGTTGTAGAGTACTGCTTTGAAGGAAGTAAGTGACGACGCCTGTGGTATGTTACTCATGGTGAAAGTAGGTGAGATTTTCTCAAATTTTTCTCTATGGGTGTCAGGTACTCTTACTTTAAGGCAGAGACTAATCAGTCAGAAAACCTCAAGCAGCAGGGTTTTCTTCAGGATTCCTTTTGTTTGTATCCCAGATCCTGCACGTTAATTGTAGTTCAACCCATCTTCCATTTGATCTGAAATCCAAATCAAAAGCCATATAATCTGTTTTAGTGTACCAAGTACCACGTAAACTCCACGTATCCTCTTTTTTGAGCTAAATGAAGAGTTGCTGCAGTAAAGAGCGGATGGATGAATGAATAGGAAATAATGAATGGCTAGAAGTACGGTCCAAAACATGTGCAGGTTGGCTGGGTTTTAGGGACAGGGGATCCTCAGTATGGTAATCCCTATCTTGACATATTACTAATTGGCTACTTCAAGTGCCAGTTTCCAATACTGAGGACAGACAGCCTCCCCAGTAGCTAGTTGTAGAAGTTATCTAGGCATGCAAATTTCATGTCTGGATATTGAATTTCTCCAACATTTCCATGTAGTTAGATACAGGATCTTTCACTATGTCTATCTAAGACATAAATCTATACAGAACTGAAGGAGAAAGATAAAGATGTAAGAGACTGAATAAACTCATGAGAGTAAAATAACAAGGAATAGGCAAATATAATTTATATTTTACAACTAAGAGTCTTTGGTGAACAGGCAGCAGAAACTTAGCATTTTCCAGCAGATTTTCTTCTGGCATCAAATAAGTCTATTTTCAAAAAGTAAAAATCCACCAGCTCCTGGGTAAGTATCAGATAGACTGGAGCAGCATGTGCAATACCCAGCCTCTGTGGGCAAAAGCCAAGTCAGTGGGACTCCAGCAGTGCTGTGCCTTTGGATGAATGGGACACAGTTATCTTCAGCTCCGCTAGCTGCTGCTCTTCACTGCGCTGTAAGTCAAGGGATGAGTCAGACACCTTTTTTCATAAAGGCATTTATGTCAATGAAAGATTTCCATGAATGCAGCCCACAGCCTGGAGACAGGCAGAGAACTTGTCTTTCACACTGTCACGTGTTTCAGATTCAGACAATCCAGGAAAACAGTAGCTCACAAAAGTGGTCAGATACCACAGGAGCAGAGTGCCCTCAGCTCTCACTCAGGCAAGTGGGAGAGGGAGTGAAGAAGAACCACTGGCTTTTCTCAGGAGCACTCAGCATCTTGTAGTGTTGAGCTGAATATCTGTAAGGAGCAGGAACAGACTGCAAGAAGCTCAGAGGTCTGGAGAAGATTACCTGAAGGCAGACACGCCTGGAATGGTAGGAAGGGTTTTCCTTGTATATTGGGAGGGAGCTGTGGGAACAGCTCAAAAGGAGTAAGCATGCGGTCTTACATCAAGATGCAGCATTCCTATAATATTATTTTCATTGCACAGGCAAGATTTATGGGAATATAAAGGGGACTGTCAGTGTGAGGACTTCAGTGTATGCTGTATATTATGCTCTGTTTAGCATTGGTAGGATGGCAGGGGAAAAGTTAAAAGAGTTTGTAATATGTCACTGTCATAAAACCCTTGACAGTACGGTATGCCATTTCCAAATTAGGATAAGAAATACATAAACAGTAATGCAAACTATGGTGTTCAGAGGAATCTTCCAAATCTATCTTTTAAGGACTATTAGACAGAAGATCATTGTATACCTGTTGAATGGAACAAATTCTTTACTTTTCTTTTTTCAGATAGGTTTAAAACATATGAAGATACAACAAAATGGCAGTCAGCTCTGTCATTTTATTGTTACCCACCTGAGTTAAAATACAATGGGTACAATGTATTTTACATAGCTTTCTGAGTGTTTATGTATATCTATATATGCCTCCTATATATGCATATACATCTATATATACACAATTGACATTATGTATGTATATATGTTATGAAAATGGTTAGGAAGAAGCAAGCTTAGTAGAAAATACCAATTAAAAAAGATGTGTTATTAAAACATGCATCCTTTTCTCTATGTTCAGTCCTTTTTCTCTTTCTTGCAATATCTCAGTGCCTCCTTTTTCATTCCTTTCAGTGCCTGTTCTGCCTCAAACTAATTTCTTCTATACTGTTTAATAACTCTTTTTCATTTCAAGGTGCTTTTTATGACTATCTATATTCATTCTGCTGTTCTTTTCTTTTAGTTATCTGTTTGTAAACTCATTTGTCTTTACCTTCTCCATACTTTCATTGTTGTCACTGAAATAGTTTAAAGAGGACTTTTCTGAGACTTCTTTATCATAGCAATCATTAGTAGAAATAGCAATCTGAATATAGGAAGAAAAAAAAAAAGTTATAATTTAGAGTAATCATGTACCATGAGCATTGGTTTGGCTTCATAAAAGTTGGTATTTGCCTTTAGTCTGAACCTCATAACTTGATCATAACTCGGTGGACTCTTGGACTTCCTTAACTGTGGTAGCACCTGTAACAGCTCACTGTGTGTATTACTGAACTGGAGTCTCATCGTGAGTATCAGGATCCGGCATTGCATAGGTGTGAATAACGTGAATATAGAACTCCCCTTCCCAGGGCTAGTTTGCAACATCCAACTTGAATCTCTTGCTGTGGTGGAGTAGATCAAATCTTGTTGACACTGGAGAAGTCAATTCCATAATATATGCTGCCAACTGGTTCTTGTTTTGACATTTCAAGGGTAGTCTGATGAGCTTGGCCCTAGTTTTCCCTAGGACACTATGTTTACCTGCCTTTAGAGAGCCATCTGCAGATGATCTGTTTTCAGAGCCAGTAAATAAGCACTCTGGAGAGTCTCTGTTGGATGAGATCTTTGCCAGTGGTACCCATCCAGGGCCATGCACAGGTACTAGAATAGTATTTTTACTATCCTGAGTAGTATTTTTATTATCCTCCAGGATTCCAGGAAACGCAAGGCAGTCATAGCCTTGTCCAGGAAACAAAGCCTCAGTGATCATATCATATCTGTCATCATCCATGATTTTGGCCTTCTTTAATTTTCTTTCTATGTTGCCTTTAGCTAAATGTGTTCTATTCCTCAAATTTTTTTTCCAAGACTTCTCTTTTTCTGTCTCTCTCACTCAGAATTCTTCTCTCAATTTCTTCTCTCTTCTATGATGTGTTTTCTTCTCCTCTTACACTTTCTCCCATCATCATTTTGTTTCATTTCTCTCTCTTCAAAATGTTCCTTTTGTCTGGCTTTTCTTCATCTTTCCAGGGCTGTGGTCAGGCCCAAAGAAACAAAACAACTTTATCTCCTCTTCCTTTATCCTTTTCTGTGAGCATCATGCCTAACTCTTCTTTGATCTAGATGACCTCTTCCCATCTCTTTCCTCCCTGCAGTATCCCTAAATACAGGTCTTCTAAAGCTTTAAAGCCCAGCATCTATCTTTGCATACTTACTAACAGGAATTGCTAACCACTGACAAAATGCTCCATCTGTGTGAAAGTGGGTGTCTCTGATTAATTTTAAAGATGGATTCTCACAAGGTATATCGACAGATCTGTCTGAGGAATTGATGGAGCCACCTTTTAACCTGGAAGGTACAGTATTCAACAAAGGATGTAAATCTTCTTTAATGAAAGAAAAACTCTCTTCATAAAAGTAAAGATAAATAAGTCTACAGAATTTGCTGTAGTCCATGTATAAGGGGAGGGGGAGGTCTTCAGGAAACAGGCATTGATTGCTAGAAGCTGAAAGCAGCAGCTCAAAGGAAAGCTTAATTCCTAAAAGTAATACCTACAGTTATGAAAATGTACCACAGCATTGCACACTAAGTCTGCAGGGCTCTCTAGATTATAATAGTGCTCTTGTCTTCTGTGCCAATATTATAATGCTATCTTTATCTGATGTGGAAGGTATTGATACTGACTCGCTACCACATAAATCTGACTGCCAAATGTCAAGGTGCCAGCAGTGTTAAAGTGATCTGTTTAGAGGACGTGGTGGAAAAGAAAGTATCTTTGTAGTTGAAGCTTTTCTGAAAGACTGTACTGTTTCTTTCCATCACTCTATGGATTACATGCGACTACTTGGGGGGAGGATAAAAAAATCCAAGAATTCTGTAATTGCATGAAGAATTCTGACACAGCCTTCCTTTTTTAAAGGCACCAGGAGAGATGGCATTTCATTGCAATTTGTAAATATTATGTGTTTCTCTTATCCCTGTGGTCTCAGTAGTAGTTTCAAGGGTACTCAGGACTGGTCTAATTGCAATATTAATGAAATTAATTGTAAACCCCATTTCTCTCCACGGAAGCTGTTAAAGCAATGATGAGTGCTTTTGGAAATATACTCTATGTCCCCCTTGTTTTCTATCAGCTGAATTTAAAGACTAATCGGTTTTCTCTATGAAAATTGAATGATAGACACATTCTAAAAACATTTATTTCTCTAAATATAAATATATAATCAGCAGAAACCCTTAAAGGTTTGAAACATTTTTCCTACATAGGATTAAAATGAATCAATACCATGTTATAGCATAATTCAAAAAACAAAACAGAGGTATTCATCAGAATATAATGAATCTATTACTGTTCTGTAATTTTCCTCATCCTTGCAGTGGATGTATTTATAATTCCCTATTCTTTGGATTCGTCCTCCCCTCCTCTTTTCCCTAAACTAGCTGATGAATGGATTGTGGCTAACCCGGAGCTGACCGACAAAACGAAGTTTACTATCAATGGCCTGCCGACTGGCTCGAAAATCCTTGTGAGGGTAAAAGCCGTGAATGCTGCGGGTGAAAGTGAGCCCAGGTACCACCCACAGCCTATTTTAGTCAAGGAAGTGATAGGTAAGATCCTCCTGCCTACACTCACCCACAAATACACTCTGCTTCCATACTTTGTTCAGTTTTTTAAGGCTAATACTTACTTGTTGGAAACTGATGCCATTGAAGCCTTACAAAGCCATTGTGCAGTGGCTAGAAATCATGAAACCGTCTTTAAAAATATTTGTAATTCTTTTAAATTGTTTCATTTCTGAGCCTTTACTGCTCAGCCTTTCAAGGCTTTTTTCCTGCAGAATCTGATGTTGCTTTTTTTGAGTTGCACTAAGTTTCTCACTTATTCCTACCACCGTGACATTTGGTGTTACAAAAACCAATGGTGTACCAAATGTAACACTGTGGAACCAAGAAATTTAACACGCTTCACTAATTAGTCACTTCTGGGAATTGTAGACCCCAGAGTCTCCTATTTATATTGATGCTTACCAGTACTGCCTAAGTCAGAAAAGAAGATAAATGTCAAACACAAGCTTTTGGCTTTTTTCAGAACCTCCAAAGATTCGTCTACCAAGACACTTAAAACAAACCTATACTCGGAGAGTTGGAGAAACTGTGAATCTTGTTATTCCTTTCCAGGTAAGAACTAAAAACACTGACAGGAAAATACTACCTTTCCTTATATTTCTGCTTTTTAACGTCTTTCTGTGTAACTTTGGCCTGCCAGTGAGTTAGCTTTGGCAGATGTGGAAGCACACAGAAGTACACAGGTGCTTGAAAGCTTTTGCATTGATGTCTCAAAGAAATGATGTGAAGCTAATTAATGAATTGGGTAACCAGTTTAGACAGACTGATATGTCATCTGTTATCCAAAGGACACTTATAAATCCTTCCAGTAGACATATGTGAGATAATCGCTAGCACAATGCCAAATGGTTACATTGGCAGTAGTTAGATATGGTATTGGGACTGTAGCATTAAACAGTCCCTTGACTTGAGAGAGTAAAAGGGAGGGGAAAAGTGGGCAGAGTTTCACTGTCTCCTGTAGAAACTGCAACTTTTAAATCCTTGAGATCATGACGCTTTCCAAGCACATAGCACATGTTTTCCCACAGCGTCGTGTTAACCTTCATTCCCATACGTTTTACAGCAGTGACTGCCTCTCTACCTGCAGGGTCCTTTTTCTTCTGAATGGAAGAATTATGGCAGAATACATTTACATTTCATCTCCGCACGCCTAAAGATACTGGGTGGGCATAATCCAGCCTAATAAAGGCTTGATCAGCAATACGCTGCTCTTGAGAAGTTAAAGGAATATTCTATGGTTATTCTCTAAAATAAGGCATTCAAAAAGGTGTGAGATTACCCTTTCAGACAGTGTCTGCAAATTGATTGCCGCTGGAAGCCAAATGCCGTGGTAAAGCAGGTGGAATTCACTCTGATTTAAGTACCTAATTCGGGCACTACTAGGCCCACAAAAACGGCACACAAAAGATGTCAATCCAGCTTATTTAACAACTATTGCAACTGCTTTCGCAATGAAAGGAAAGAGTTTGGGATGCCTGGAGGTTCAACCCACTACTTTCCTCTTTCACTGGCAGTGCAGAGAATGCAGGCACTTCCAGAGGGTGAAATATTTTGTTCTGCATTTTCTGTTTTTTTCTCCTTTTTCTTTTGGAAAACTGGAAATTAATTGACAAATTTAGCCAGATGGTTAATTTTCCAGTTTAGCCAGAATTTGAAAATATTTTCAGTCTCCTGAAAAAAAAAAAAAAAAATCTGCATTTTAGGTGAATTAATGTGATTGCCTCTCAAATGCTGTATGCTTTAAAAAAAAATTCTCAGTTTCTTTCAGGATGTTTTTTACTTCCCATTGGGGAAAAATGGAAAATAAACCTGTTTCCTCTCCCACCCTTTCCTCTCCCAAAATCATATACAAATTGTTTCCTGACTTCTTACAGGGAAGACCAAGGGCAAAAGTATCATGGCAGAAAAATGGTTCTCCAATCGACAAGAACCAAATCAACATCCGCAACACTGAAAACGACACTATCATCTTCATCCGAAAGGCAGAAAGGAGCCACTCTGGAGAATATGACATGAAAGTGGAAGTAGAGAACTTGCAGGACAAAGCTACAATAGATATTCAGATTGTTGGTATGTTTTAATAAACAGAAATAAATGCATGCCAGAAAAGCAGACTCCACATTCCAAGGCTATAGGAAAACAGAGGAATCCCAAAAAGTGATAACTCTCCATGTCCAATTACTTGGCTAAAGATTTGTGGTCTCTAAGTAAACCTCCCCACACAATGGCCGATGCTTGTTGGAACATGTCCGTCTCTTTTTTTCACTATTATGATTTTCATGTTCTTGTCTATCCAGGATGCAAGCTTTTCCTCGTTGAATGCTATCCGTAGCCAGAAATGGTAGGAAATCCATAGTAATTTTGTCACAAATATAATGTGGAAGAAATCCTAAATGTTGAAAGTAAATGGAAGTAGGAAAGACAGACAAGAAAACACATCTACTTTTCATTTTTACCAATCTATTTCTTTACATAATAGGCATTATAATAATGGTCCAACTTTGTCTTTTAGGAACACATCTTCAACTGGTTTTAACTTTTCCAAAATATTATGTCCTTATGCAATTAAAGGGCATATGCATATTAGAAACCATACTCACAAAGTGGTCAAGTTAATTTTTTCATAATTCTGACATGTCTTAACTTTGGAAAGTTTTATTTTGCAATCTCATCTTTCTTTTGATGTTGGTTTTGGCATGTGAGTATTGTAAGAAAGAGAGAAAAAAAATCACACTAAGTGGGAGATGTGTGTAGGAAAGAGAGAGATGGAGAAAGCAAACGATGGAAAATGTCAGCTGCCATATTTTCATTACAGATCGCCCAGGCCCACCAGAGGTTGTAACTATTGAGGACGTCTGGGGAGAGAATGTAAATTTATCATGGAAGCCACCCAAAGATGATGGCAATGCTGCCATTACTGGGTACACTATTCAAAAAGCAGACAAAAAGAGTATGGTAAGTAATGAGGAGATGTTTAAAAGGCTGATGTACGCATGAATTCTCCTTCTAAAAATAAAAACCTTCCATGTTTAAATTGATGCATGTGGACAAAACATTGATTAGTCAGGGTTCAGTAAATCTGCAAGGTATCTCTAAAAATTCTAAAAATCTCCTGTTCACTGTATCTAAAGCCTAGACATGGAAATGTTTTCAGATGATGCCAAAGAGGAGTACTAAAAAGGTAAGGACTTTGGAGGAAGTAATTCTGCTGTTTTCCCTTTGTCTCAGTAGAGAAAATAAAACCCGAAAATATTAAAGTCGGTAGGTTGCTACTAGAATCAAAATGTAGTGCTGTTGTTTTCAAACCTGTAATGTCACATTGTGTAAGTCACTGCCACTCCTTACTACCTATGGCAAAATGGTACATATGTAATTAGTAAAGTGCTTTGAGATTTACAGATGAAAAGTGCAATACAGAGAAGTTTATTATTTTCATTAAATTAACATGAATTTTACACTTCCTTAAAAGACAGCAGTTGGATTCTTACATTTAACACTTACTGCAAATTTAAACACTGGAAATCTAGAATAATATTTTGGGAGTCGCCTTACCTAAGGGAATCTTGTTGCTGCGCTGCCCTCCACTTTAACACGTTGATCTGCTTCACAGTCTGATCAATTCATTCTTCCTGTGTCGCTGTTTCCCTTCCCATCCTTCATATTTTCTTTCTCTTCAGACTGTAGGAAGACATGGTCTCTGTACAGTGATCAGAACAATGATGTCACCTGTCTCTAAATTACTCTGTTAAGGAGAAAGTAACAACAGCAGCGTGTAGGGTCCAGCGTGTCACCGATCATTCAGGTCGTAGTTTCACCGCATTCTCTGCGGTGGTGAATTTTGCAGTACTGGCACAGCTAGTGTTCTGCAGAAAACTCTTTTCCCAAAAGGCACTTCAGCTCTTAAAGATGACCAAATAGCAACACAAACTGTTGCACAGGGAACTCAGCACGAGTTCATCTTTAGAAAAGCAAGAAAACTACGTAGGACAGAGTAAAGAAAAGCAAACACATTGCTGTGGTCATATTGCACTTTACATTAATTGCATTTTAGCATTAACCTCTTTCATCTCTGTTACTTAGGTATTGTTTACTAGGATAGAGTTCACGTATCCCATTACAGCTGCAGACTAAAGCACTAAAACCCACCTCCCCATCTGAGCCTTTAGATGTCAGAGGATTACCTGCAGAAAATCAAATTTCTCATGAACACTCAAGCTGTGGAACAGGGGGTAGATTATTGCATTGGCCTCTTGTGAGTACATGTTACTGCAGACTAGGACATGCTACTACTTTTCTTATCTGCAGCAGTACCTTCTCTGTCAGCACTGTGGACTAGGGATGAAGGAGCCTGCTTTGCCTTGCGCAATACAACATTTGTAATACTGGATTTCCTAAAATGAACCCTCCCAGCTAAGACAGCGTAAACAATTCAGTAGGGTTCACTTTCCATTTGGCCTTCACTACTCTGCAGTGAGCTCTGTGGTATTCTCATTATCACTCATTTTGGACAGAACAATTAATTATTGCTAGCTTCACTAGTTTAGTATGCATGAACATTCCCTTAAAAGAAAAATCTTACTCCCACAAGCTGGATGATTCTTCCAAACAGTAAATGGCTGAAAGGTGCAGGGTGCTGCGGGGAAGCTTACTCTCTGTGTTTGTGCCTTTCAGGAATGGTTCACAGTAATCGAGCACTACCACCGCACCAGTGCCACCATTAACGAGCTCGTCATAGGAAATGAGTACTACTTCCGAATCTTCGCTGAAAACATGTGTGGCCTCAGTGAGGATGCAACGATGACCAAAGAGAGTGCTTTGATTGCAAAGGATGGTTAGCTAATTATCCATTCCTTGTCAAAAGGGAAGGGGTGTGTTCAGAGGCTGGAAGGAGATCTGGGGGAAAGGCTGTATCTTTAAAGCATTCAGATGCACTCCTAGTCCCAAGGTCAGGTACAAGTAACAGCTAGGACATTTTGTATTAGGACTTCTTGGTTTGTCCACAGAGTTCATAGTAGGCTTTTTTAATCAAGAGTGGGACATTTTTCCTGTGTTCTGACATTTTGTATGATCTTGGATCTCAGACTCATGTCACCACTGGCAAGTCTAAATTGTCACCACTGGCAAGTCTAAATTGACAAAAGCTGGAAGAGGAGTAAAGAAGCTGTTCTGGTAGAAGCAGTGAATCACTGCCTCCCAGTGGACACTTGGCATCGGCTGTGCAAGTGCTCCCATCCATTTCAGGCAGGATCCAACAGATAAGATGATTAATACACCTGTGCACAGAAATAGATATCAGTCTCTCCAGCTGTTCTAAATCATGAATCATATAATTGCTTAGGTTGGAAAAGACTTTTAAGATCATTGAGTCCAACCATTAACCTAACACTGTCAAATCCAACCACTAAACCATGTCCCCAAGCACCACATGTACACGTCTTTTAAATACCTCCAGGGATGGTGACTCAACCACTCCCCTGGGCAGCCTGTTCCAGTGCTTGACAACCCTTTTGGTGAAGAATGTTTTCCTAATATCCAATCTAAACCTCCCCTGGTGCAACTTGAGGCCATTGCTCATGCCATCTTAGTTAGTGGGTGAAGATGATTTATTGATGGTAACCTCCATTGCAGAGCAGGGAAAAAGTGGCAGTGAGAAACTAGATTTTACTACCACGTTTTCCTTGTACAGAAACTACATCCATTCAGATATCTGTATCGTTTGCGCACTGTATGAAGCAGAAAGAAAAATGGGTTTTCAAATACAGAGCCAGTTTGCAATCGGAACAAACTGTGAAAAGTAATTGGCAACAGAGTGAACACTGCTTGTCAAGGCAGGCATCCTGCAGTACATCAGTCAGGATCCATCCTGTCCCATATGCAGGGCATGCAGGCAAATACAGAGAATAAATGTGTATTATTTGGTATACCACCTACTCAGGAAACAAAGAGGAGCTCTCAGACATCTACCCTATAGCATGACCAAGGGCTATGGTCACTTCCCAGGCTCACTTCCAGCCTCCCCTACAAGAGCAATTGCTAGAGGCGGGTTGGTACCTAAAACAGTGCAGAACAGAACAGATTCAGACTCTTTGTAGCTTTTTAAGATGGTTGGGTATTTAGCTACATGCCAACACTCTTTTTATAAATCTTTTATTCCCATTTCATAGGTAAAGTCTACAAATATCCAGTTTATGACGATTTTGACTTCAGTGAACGGCCATTGTTTACTCAGCCTCTAGTCAACACGTTCGCTGTAGCTGGTTACAACGCTACTTTGAACTGCAGTGTTCGGGGCAACCCCAAGGTACAGCGTAGCTCCTAATGGTGTCAGTTAAAACACGAGAGAGTTTAACCCGACGGTAAAAATTGTAATACCATTTTTACTATCTTGCTCATTCACAAGCCAGTCTGAAGGCAAAAAAGAGTGGTGTGGGCTCTAAAGAATACAAAAAAAGGACCGACTTACCTGTGTTATAGGCATTATAATAATTACTAAACCCACAGATAACTCCGTGAAAGGGCAGAACCTTAGGAAAAGGCTGGGCTATACTGGGACCAGCACTGATGTACAGTTAATATATGAGTAAAAAATATATGAGTACTAAAATAAAGCCATAATTATTCTATCAAAAGCTAATTATGCTTTAAGAAAGCACATTGCAGGAATTCTCTGGGGACCACACTGGTTCTCAGACCCACTGTGCAATGCATCTTCCCGTTTCTTTTGAGTTGTCTTTTTGTGATCTGTTTTCTGTTGTGAAAAACTGAACTGACCTAGCAAAATGAGAACTGAAGAGTATTTAAGGACATGTTTGCTGCTCACTCTTCACCTTCACAGTTTCTAACTGTTCTGCGTGCAATACTGAAAAAAACATGCTTTTCTTACTGGTTTAGAGTAATTGGATGTCAAAAGTTATTGCTCAGATGCTTGCTATCATTACACAGCACCTCTTATACTGATAACAGGCTTATACTTCTGACTTTAATTATGTGATAGGAGCTGCACTGAAAAAAAGTGTGCTTAAAACAGATGCACAATGCAGCCAATGATTATGTTTGAGTTAAGAATTACAAATTCCTTTCTATTTTATCTATTTTGTATCATTTCTGGATTACTCAACTTCAACAGAACAACCCAAAAAAATGATAAAATATTTAAGTCTGTGCATGTGGGTTTTCTTCTGTTTTTACCACAGCCCAAAATAACCTGGCTGAAAAACAAAGTCATTATAATGAATGACCCAAGGTACCGAATGTTCAGCAACCAAGGTGTCTGCACCTTGGAGATCCGCAAACCCAGTCCCTACGATGGAGGTACCTACACCTGCCGAGCAGTCAATGAGCTTGGAGAGGCAGAAGTTGATTGCAAACTGGAAGTAAAAGGTAAGGGGTTTAAATCATTGCAAACACCCTGTTTGTCTGAACACCACCCACATAGGAGTCAAAAGTACGCAAGGCAAACGCAGAAGGAGTTCAAACAACTTTTTTAACTTTCCTGAATGAAAATAACAACTTGATTAGGACAAAATATACTGTATTGGTTGCTTTGTTTTCTTTTTGAGGACCAACATGCCGTGCTTATGTTACATCATCTTTTTTTTCCCCACACACCAATCCATCTGTTCAGTGACTAAAAGGATTTTTTCCAGAAGTGACAAAATGGTGGACTATACCTCTTAGAGCTACACCACTTACCTGACAAACTCTAGTAAGACTCAGTCATAGAGCTCTTTGGGAAAACATTAAAAAAAAAAAAAAAAAGAAAAAAAATCAGCTTGGATAAGAGACAGATCTCTGAAGGAAATGGCAAGGGGAGAAAGAGAGAAGGAAGATTAGTTCAGGGCAGTCTTTGTCTGCCTTAAAACCATGTATTAAACAAACCAAACATTTGCTTCCAAGGAAAACTTCTTAATGTAGTTTGTTAGCAAAATCATGTAGCAAGGACACAAGCTAGCTGATAGAATTGCTGCATTTGCTTTAAGTAATCAGAACCATGGATTTTGCAGGTGCAGGGAAAGAGGATAAAGCCTTCTACAGCTGAAGACATATCTTTATTTTCATGAATAGGTAGACTTTATGAATTCCAGGTAGTTTAGCATTGATTGGGATGCCATGCATGGCAATAGGATTTGGATTGGACTACTAATGAATCATCTCAGGACCATATTTTTCAGAAAATTTCTTCCTAGGAAAAGACGGGGTCATATTTAGCTGGACTGACTCCCTCTGAAGGCTTTTACTTCAACTGTGGAACAAGCTAAGTATTTCAGAAAAAAACAATTTGAGGTTATAAGTACAGGAAAGCTGCCTAAAGCCAGCTGATAGGAAGTGTCTAACTCAGGAATTCAGGCTTGCTGAATATGGCCCTAATTACATTATTTCCATCATGCTAGTCTATAATGAAAACCATAATATTTAATATCCTTATGGATTGTATTGTGTTTATTTTGGATTTCGATTTCCATTCTCGGTATTTTCTGATGTATCTTGTCCCACAGCTCAAATCTGCTAGCAAGAAACAATTGCAATAAATGTTTGGTCTATGAAGTTGAACATTTAACTAATGTAATGAAAATATGCACAATAAGTTTCTTAATTTTCATTATTTATTTTTAAGACACTGTTTAAAAGGTGATATCCTCATCTGGACATATGATTGTTTTCCTTAATCACAAGCAAACTCTTTATTTCACAGTGTAACAGAAGACGTCATCACCTGAGAAGGCTGCTTCATTGATTTCTTTTTTATACTGAAAGGCGAAGTTAGTTTGCCATTTCATTAAACTTCCCAAGTCGCCAAGCCCTAAAGTTCTTGCACACGTTCATACTCAGTTGTAACTTTCTAGTCATCAGCACTTTGCTTGTAGTACAACTAAATATTATATTTTAAATACAAGAAGCTGTTTAGTTCTGTCCTCTGTTTTACAAAGAATTTTTTACATATGACGTGCAGAATACTGTGAAACATTTTTAAGATAAGAAATAATTTAACTAATATCTCTCCATTTTAGGAAATCCAAACTCCCAGTGTTGCCATGGATTACATTCAATAATTCCCTTTCCAGCTGTAGCGAAGTATACATGCTTCTGTTGATCTTGGATCATTTTTTTCACAGAGTATCAGGATGAATTATCTTGCTGGTTTTGAAGCGTAATACAAACACCATGCCTTCATTCAAGCTCTCTTATAATAGGCAGCAGTTTCCAAGAAACTATTCAGCAGCAGTGGAAGCTGCTCTATGTTAGAGTTTTTAAGAGAAACATGGAAATTTTTTTTTGCCTTTGGGGATTTTAATTTCTTACTTTTATGGACTGGTATCTGAAATAGGCTGGGAATGCTTAGAGCCTTTCCCAGTCAATTAGAAGTAATGTCTCTGGGGAAAAAAAAAACCTACAGTTCTGTTCATTAAAGTGGTTACTAGGCACAGCTGAGATGACCCCCCCAATGATTTTTGCTGACAAACGTTTATTTAACTTTCATGGGTCCAGTTTTCTGAACAGTCTTCTGAAATGGAGAGCACATGCTACACTATGTTCACAGGCTGCCCAGGCCTGGCCCATTCCTAGCTGATTCTTTCCATAATGGCTACATTAAAGATTAAAACAAACAAAACCATTATATCTGGCAACATGGCAGCAACCATTTAGGACAGACAACAGCCAGAGCAGTGAAGCGCTAGAGCAGATTTCCTGCAGAGGCTGTAGAGCCTTTGGTACCAAGGGCCTTTCAGAGCAGCTTAGAAGAACGACAGCAGTACAATTTGTTATGATTGATATGCACTGAACGACATCTCAAGATTGTTCCAGCTCTGCGAGTCTGAGATCTTGACTCGGTTCTTAGCATTGCCAACACACCCTAGCACCTCAGCCAGATTCAAGTATTCCCCTCCCCCCCGCAATCATTCACCCCACAGGAAACCTTGGATAGATGCATGGGCTTTGCTACACATTGCTACACATCCTGAGGGTTGTATTAATCATCCTGTAAGCTGGTTGCAGCATGTTCTACAGTCTCAATTCCTCTGGCACCAGATCGTGGAGTTGCAGTTGAACATACCTTTGCTACAGCGAGAATGAGTCTGTAAGAATTACTGCCCTTCGACAAGATTTAGTTCATCCTTTCCCACTTGTAAACAAAATCTCCCACACCCACTGACTGTAAAAGGCTCATAGCACAGACATTTCTAGACGTAAAAAGCCTTCTTTCTTCTCAAACAAAGTAATATTTACTTTAAAAGATTAACTGAAAAAATGGAATACTATACCATAGACATCTTGCTCAGAGCAGTACTTTAGCTTTGCATCACACCTGAAAGAAGTCCTGAAAAATGCAGGCTGCTAGGATTGCATCTGGGCTGTGTGTTGTTCCTCTCTTCTTAGCTATGTGATGGGCTGCTTCATTAACCTAAATACCCCCTCCTCTAGTTGATGGTTGGTTTCTGAACCCAATCTCGCATCAATTGTTGCCTGGTGCAGTCCCACTCGCTCCCACCAAGCTTGGTATTGTGGCTCTCTCCCAACGGTTTGGGCTGTGAGTGGTCACCCTTGCTGAGATTTAGCCATTACTTCAGCCTCCTGTTTGAAGGGCTAGCAGTTTGTAGGGCTTAGACACAGGCCAGCTGTTGTAAGGGTTCAGTGCTGACGCTCTCAACGTGACTGGCAGTTCAGCTGATGAATTCAAAGGGAACAGGATTAAGCAAATACAGCAGCTGTAGCTTGGCAGACCAGGGTGGGCTCAGGGTTTGCTATGTGATACAGACAAATGCAAATGAGTATTAAACAGCCAGAGCATAAAAACTGTGTCTTATTTCACTCTTCTTTTGACTTACGCGTTGAATTATCATTCTCTGAAGTTTCCCAGCCTGTTTGTTCATTTAGGAGGGCTCTTCGGATGACTGCTCATCACACTGATGGAGAGCAAAGAGTTACGGATTTCTGACTCACTGGGAATGGATTGCAGTGTGTGTGTGTGTGTGTGTTTTCATATGTATAGCTTTAAACTGGTTCAGTTTTACTCCAGCAAGTAACAATCAAGGTCTGAATTTGTAAAATGATGAGATACAGTTGAATGCTGCCTGAATAAGACCAACAGGCTCAAGGCTATGCTACCTCTCGGGTGAATGTACTAGCTATAGTGCTATTCCTACAGATCTCTGGATAGTAAGCCATGCTAAAGAGCTCTATGCCATGCAATGGTATATATTGCAGTAAGTGAATTTTCCTTACGTTGGCTAGAATTTCTTTTACCCTTCCATTTCTGAGGTGTTGGAGATCTGAAATTTATCATGCATATTTATATAAGCCTAGCCTTAGAAACGTCATTGAACTACTCACAGAACAGTCAAGGATTTCTGATTTTACATAGCATTTGAACAACTGAATAGCTATGAATACTCTGGCTATGAATAGTATCAGTATGCTACAATTTTCTTTTTTAGCCATTCACTTACAGTATTTTAGCACGCCAAGTTGTTACTAAATTTAATGCTCATTTTTTGAAAAATAGTTAATGATGGTGAACACACAACATGAGCAAAATAATAAATATAATAAAAATAATAAATTCTTATTCTTAAATTCTTATTAAAAAAAAGGGGGTTGCATTTACTGATGTTATTTCAGATAGTACTTCATCTTGTGTTTTCAGTTTTGCTGAGTGAACTTAAAGATGGCAGTTACACAAGCTGCTCGGCACAACTGCACGTACAATGGCTTTTTTTGTAAATATAAACGTGATGTTAAAGGTAATGCAATACATCTTAGACAAAAAATAACTCTACCTCATATCTCTTGAAAGATGATGCATACACAGAATCTAATTTTATACATTATATAAGGAAAATTTCAAAATACGTATCTTTTAAGTTTGAGGTAGATCGCTATCTTGGGCTGTAAATCTCTCATAACAAGCAGTGAGGAACTGATCCCTTATCAGCTTCACTGAGGTCAGTGAAAAGATTCAGATAAAGCACTGTGCTTCTTTTATCATGAAACAAATGGCTTTGGCGAATGTTTATCTTAAGAATGGAATCAAGGTTGGTGATCACTCTAATAGGTTGATGATAGCAAAAATGCTGGATAAGAAATATTAAATAAGGTGTTATGATCAACTGGGAAGAATTTCAAATGCGAATAAATACCACTATAAATATTCTAATTCTGCAGTGATATATCATGGAGTAATTAACCCAGGAGAACCATTCTTCTTGTCGGGGAATAATCAGGTTTATAATAAGCATACTCCTCTGGACATTCCATTTCATTCCCTTCCTCTTTCCACATGCAAACGCATTTTCTGCATGCAAAGTGTGTATTTATTTGCTTTTTTAGATTAAACTAGCTAGTGTCTCATGGCATACAATGTCTATGTCACATGAGAAAAGAAGGCCAAATTAATCAAGAATATGGGTATTTAACACCTGAGTTTAAAAGGTTTTAGATGTATTTTTGCTATGCCACTGGGCATAGAACTGCCTGTACCTATAAGGATTTTATCTGATGACTGTGATTACCTTTGACCAGAAAACTTAGACCAGGAGATAGAAATTTGAAAACCAGCTCTCACTTAGCTTGTAGAATTATTGAAAGAAGTATCATAAAGTCATTTACTGCGCTTAAAGGCATTCTTTGTTACAGAATTGTCATCTTTAGTAACAAGTTAGTACTGAGAGTGGTAATCTGTGCTTGAGCTTGCACTACCGAATCTAAGAATGAAATCTTGATCCAGCTGCAATCAGTGAAAACTTTTTACTTACAGGCATATAATCTCTGGACCTTATTTTAAATTCAGGTTCAGTGGGGTTCAGAGAATTTCATTCCTTCTGTATAAAGGTGTTTGCTTGTAACCTTGCCCAAATCCAGAATATTTACAGTGCAGTTTTAAAATGTCAGACGTGCCCAGAAACAAGTCTCCAGTATAGTATGCATGCAAATTTACTATTTTAAACCTAAAACATGTTAAGAAATTAGGCTAGATAATGTTCCTATAGTATTTGAAGTATTAAGGTATTTATCTTAAATGGCTGCAATAGGCATAAAGTTGAGTGCTTTTATATATATACATATAAATATATAGAGAGAGATGTTTTATAAGAGTCAAAATGTTTCATTAAATGTAAGGGCTCCTACAGAGTCAACAGCATGCTTTAAGTAATGTAAATGTGAATATGTGACAAAGTACACACTTTAGTGCACAGGAATGTTATTAGTCTGTACTTGATTATTTTGCCTTACAGAGTTTCGACATATATATATATGCTTCGGTGTTATGTGTGTGCTTTTTTTCCCTGGTGGAAAATACTATATATATATATGTGTTAGCTTCCTTGAAGCTACGTTTGGAAACTTTTATCATAAATGTCAGTTGCATAATTTGGTTCCAATCTATACTTTAGACTAATTACAGGAGTTATAGTTACTTGTACATATTAATATAGCTTTTACATATTAATGATAATTTTGAAGTGGAACTGGATCCCTACCTTTTACTCTTCATGTGCTTCTATTCCTACATATTTTACATGACTAAGGATTAAAACATCATCTTGACATAATTGTAAGCATAATTTCGCTCAACATTTTCTCTCTGAGGTGTTTGCGATTAAATTGTTACTTCTCTTTCTCTCTCTCCCTTAGTTACACAGTAAGGATTTTTGAATGTATATTGTCATCTAAGGTAAGCTTTCATATGGTTCTTGCATATGAAGCTTATGTCTGTTTACACGTCATACAATGTTTGCCTAGTATGGCATGATTTTCATTATTTCACTTAATGAAAATGGTTTTTAAAACGAGTAGCATGGTAGTTTTAATGCATAGAAATCCAGATTTTTATAATAATTGCTTGTTACAGTAACTCCTCTTAGTAGTACATCCCACTACCTTCTAATAGCGCACATTTCAGTGGAAATTAACAGTGCACGACTTAGCATGATTAATTAGCATGAATAAAATGAAAGTAATAAATGAGCATTTTGCATTTACAGTTCTTTTCACGTAGGAACATATCTCTACATAAATGAAATATTTATTCCACAGTTAATTTCATTTAAGAATGAATGATTCGTATCACAACTTGCACTACATGAGTTGACAAGAATGCCAAAAAGCATGCTTTTTTTTTTTTTTTTTTGGTCTGTATTGTGCATCTACCTAAGGTCGGGAGCAAAGAGTTCTGCAACAACGACGGTGTTAAATGAGACAGCGCAGTCTCATAATCACTAGTAACTAATAGCACTTTACTTGGATAATCCTTGTGTTAATAGAGGTTACAAGTTCCTGAATTCTGTACTCAGGATAAATTCTGTATGTGAGTATCAGCTCAGTTGCATTTAGCTGAAGCATTCAGAGACAGTGATATCTTCACCCTGGCAATGTACTTTTGCTTTAAAGCTTTTGGTGTGTTCCAGAAAAGGCTCCGAAGGTAAGTGCAGTTATTAGCGGATGGTTTTGCAGCTTCCAGAACAGAATACTCATGCAGATTTGTAAGAGGAATAGTAATGGTACGTAGCTTGCTTACAACAAATGCCACCCCTTGCCTTGAGAAAGGGCAGACTAATGTTTTAGCAAAATATTTATCTGTTTCCCACTGTTCCTTCCAAATGTCATCGGATTTCAGTGAAATTAACAGAAATACCCACGCGTTTAGTTTCCGTGACATTTTTTTCAATGGCATGAAACTTCACTCCTGATTTGGATTATTTGTATTAAATTGCTACTTCCCCATCAGTGGGATCTGGGGTGCCCTGGCTGGTGTGTTAGACACTATGCACATGTTTTCCTGGGCACTGAGAGAAATATTTTATCTTGGATTGATAAATTTTTAAATGCTCTTCAAAAACCTTTTGCCTTGTCCCTTTTTCCACAACACCAAAGAAAACACTGAGTACTTCCAATGGCTTTCTTATAAGCTCGGGTTTCTATTACAGCAGGGATTTAAAACAGGTTTGGTTCAGATTTTTATTCACGGTGGCTCAGCCACAGTCATAGAGCGCACAGACCTGAAAGGCTGGGAATGGTGCTTTGGTTAACTGTTCAGCGAATATTTACTCCAACCAACATAAAACTGGAAAATGGAAAGAAAAAAAGAAGGAGGAAAAAAAAAAAAAAAGTTTCGTTTTATGGAGACAGGAAACTAAGTTTTGGCAGGGCTGGAGGAAACGCAGAATACAGGAGGCCCCTGTTTTGTCAGCGGGGCTCGTGAGCACGGACGCTCACTGCTGCAGCTAAGGAAGGTGCTGGCCGCAAGTCTGGAGTAAGAGTGCCCTACGGATCGGTGCAGGATCTCCCTCAGCTTTGAGATCACACACTGATAGCTTCAAGCCCTTGGAAAACTCTGGAGCTTTAAGGGAGTAGGCACCTCGATCCGAGGTGATTACGTGAGGTCTATTTTTTATTCAAAAGCAAATCCAAAATAATTTTTCAGGCTTCCCCAGCAGATGAAAGGTTCGACTTTCAGCGCCTCTCTCTGGAATCCAAAGGCACCTATATCTAAAATCCTGGGTTTTTTTCCATGAGATTCTTTTACCTATGTCATCCCACCGGTTATTTTCAAGCAACGTGGTAAATATTTTGCTAAATACTTATAAACTATTGTAAGACCCAACACTGGAATAATTTGAATGTCTCTGCATGTTTTCCACAACTCATCATAGTCAGGTGTTTTGTACATTGCTCCCTCGGAACTGACTTCCATCTCTGACTATACTTCACCCAGCCTGATGGAAATCCAGGAGGGTTATTTGAAGTGAAGCTTATCGTAGACTATTGCATGGGGTGAGGGAAATGACTCAATATATGACATCCTAGAAAAGAAATTCACCCTGCGCAAGAGGACAGGGAGGTTCTGTATAGTACAGAACTCAAGTAATGGTTAATTCTTGTGCTGGACTTTTGAACAGGGCTGAATTTTATCACATCTCAAAATGAAGTATGCCGTAGGGACTGACTAAATCTTTGTCACTTACGCCAGAAAATAAAGGTACAAAGCTATTGCTCCAGGGACCTTCAACCTGAAGATTGTCTTGTTCCTTGTCTGTAGGTGGGCTTTCGTTCTTCAGACTATTGATGGATGGAGTGCCTCCGCATATCATTGATTCATATATGCGTGAAGTACAGGCAGACAAAACTGAGGGGAAGTGAGAGTCCGTCCACAGTGTTTCCTCCCACTGCACTGGAAATTGGTAGCAGAATAATTACAGCATTTTAGTTCTTGCAATGACAGAACAAACGTGTGGTTGGGGAATTTTTTCTTCTTTTTTTTTTTTTTTTCCTATTTGTTGTTTTGTTTTCCCTACCTGCTCTTACTGAAAAGAAAGAATACGCATGGATTGCTTTGGGGTTGAAATGAAATGAACTGAAGACAACACACGTTTTTGTAATGTTCAGCTTTATTTTCTGTTTGATATTGTGTTCTGTTTTTTAATGAGGAAAGAGGAGAAGCCATGTAATAAACATGAGGAGGCAGTCAAAGTTTGTACTCGGTGGTAAAAAGCATATCTTTCTCAGACTGAAAGTACATGGATTAGCCAGTAGCTGTGCAATAAGACCCCTGGAATACATACCTCTTTGATAATGTATCTTAGTCACCTGAGAATTGTTTAGCAGAATATGGTTTTACTGTAACGTAATTAATGCATATGTACTTAATGATCGTTTAAGCTGAACGTATACCTTCCTTTAGAGGTTTTGATTTCCTAAATCCGACCCATCAGTCTCTCAACTGAACTGAAATTGTTTTATTTAATGTACAATAAATATGAAGTGGTTAAGATCTATCAAATTCTTGTTCACTATTTTTTTAGGGTTTTTTCTGTCTCATCTTACCCCATTTCTTGTTTAATTTCCCCTAACAGTAAAGCAGGAACCTGAGCCCACCATACTGAGAGGAAAACAGTATCAGCAGTCACACCTAACCCAATGGGCTTACACTTTAAGAAACGTGACACAGAATGTGAGTGAAGATAAATGCTATAGATACGTGCAGTTTTCTATCTATATGTTTTCAATATATAAAACATTGTAAATGCCAACCGTGACAGCTTTCATCATTCTGGATCTGCCCCCTTCCTCAGCAATTCATGGAGCTCTTGCAGGTATCGCAGCAGCAAAGGGACTCAGACCATACCCCTACACAGTTTACCGTGCAAGGCAAAAATGCCTTAGATAAGGTAAAATGGCTACATTACTTTTCCAACTCTAGCATCTTTAGCCTCCAAGTATTTCAGGAGTGGGAGCGATTGTCTGTAAGTCTCCAGCAATCTCCGAAGCACGTGAGACACAAGGTCACACATAAGTTGGCCGGGCTGTTGACTCCCTGCTGCCCTGTCATTTATTTACCGGTTCTCACTCTGGCTGCATAGATAGCGTAGGCTATGTGCTTACTGACTAATGATTGATCTTCAATTATGGCTTATAAAGGTCTACTTAGACCAGTAGTATATCACAAGATGGTTATGTGATGTCAGCACATTTTCAAACATCCAGCAGTCAGTAATTATGCAATAATAAAAGAATGTGTTACTATGAACCGCCACTGCTGAACTGGTGTTTTTTTCTCTTGAATTACCACTTCTTTTGCCTTGGGGAGCTGAAAGCATTTTCTCACTTAATGTTCTGTAGATCTTACTCGCTCCGAGATCCTCTTTTTCCTTCCCTCCTCGCTATTTTTGTGATTTCTTCTGCGCTGCCATCTGTGCAAGGAAGCAATTCTCCCTTCCCGGGGATTCTGGACACACCCCCGCATTTCACCCTGCTCTTGCCAAAATCAGTTCTCCTACACATTCATTCACACCTACACATGAAAGAAGGCAACACATCTACTAAGAAGAAAATTCCATAAAGGAGTAATAAATTCTCTCTATTCTGTATCTCACCAGTGAATCAGGAATCCCTTCATCTGTACTGAAGCACAGGTTGTAGGAGAGGGTCAGTGTGAATATATGCCATGCAGCATTTAAGCACACAGCCCTCATTTAAAACAGTATCAGTCTGTTGAGATATATTATAGTCAGCACCAAAAACTATAGTTATAACTTCAAGCTTATGTATCTGCATCTGCCTCCTCAGTCTTAATATACCACACATAATAACCTGAAATCCAGCACAAATCTCAGCTTCTGTAGGCTCTCTGCTGAGGGAATTAGCTATTCTAATTTCCACCAGATGCCAGCAGTGTTAAAAGACAAGCTGAGCTAAGCTACTTTTCACGGTGTGAATGGCAAGCGTTATATTCGGATGCCCTTAATTCCTCCCCGGTTGCGTTGCCCAGCATTTGCCATTGGCTGTCCCTGAGGCTGGAGACGCACCACGCGGATAGGAAGTACTGGGTATCAGCCTGTGGGTGGAATAGAGATGAGTGGGCATTAGTGTGCTATAAATTCATACTCTAACTATGCTGACTGGCCAAGCCTCCAGATTAAAAATTAATTGAAAATTACTATGAGAGGAACGATAAGATGGGGTGGGATAGGAAAGGGATTTCTAGTAGGTCTAAAACAGGCTGCAGAACCTTAAATAGAGAATAACAAAAGATAAAGTTTGGATTTATGATGATTTGTTTAATGGGAGTCTCCAGGGATGGTGTTTGATAGGTGAAATAAAGTGACCGAAACCACAGAGTTAAGAAAATGCTCATAAAATCTGTAGTTAATACCAGCTTGGGAGAATAAAGACGTACCAAAGACAACAAAAACTACAGGCAAAACAACCTAGAGAGAAGAGCAGCAGCAGAACATCATGCTGTAGAAGATATTGTCCAACGCTTCCAAGAAGAAATTTCTCCTTAGTAGGCTCACATGGAATTTCCAGAAGTTAGTAAACCTGAAAGAGATGCAGGAGTAACAGAAGGCAGCAGCTAAAACCTGGTCACATGAGATAAAGTAACAGCAAAACTAGTGAAACTAGTTGTGCTTTTATGGCTTATAGTTGTGTTCCTTGATGTCTCATAATACGTGAAACCAGCTTAAGTCTTCAGCTAGTCGCATTATTCATATAATCTGTTTGCTATGTACACTCTCCATCAATTACTATGTGCTGAGGTTATAGTTCAGTAGCACCTTTAACAGGGTTTGGTTTTTTTCTGCACACTTTCACATATCTGTTAGGAATTTAGTATTTTTGAAAGCTCTGCCTTGGTGTTTAGTTTGACTTACACAGGTCAAAGAAATTTATTACTTGGAATAAGAAGGCAGACCCAATCGTGTATACACACACAGAGACAGAAGAATCAAAGTCGAATTTAAAAAGGGGTTTAAGAAAGCCAGAGGAAAATATTTTGTCTTCTCTTGGCTTGGTCTCCTTGCCCTTGGAAGGGCATTTGGCATATAAATGTTACTGTTGTATGGATACGGATCCATTCTCAAGTTGCTCTATGTGGAGCTACGGGCATTGTAGTTACCCATTTGCACTGAAAGATCATGGCCAGTGCCGGCCCATTTTTCCCTCACTGAAAACAATCTCGCATATATAGAAAGGGGAGGAGAAAAAACACATGGAACTATTTTAAAGAATGTTCAGATTGGGATAGGCTGTTTATAAGGAGGTCTTTACTTAGAGTCAGAAATTTAAAAAAAATATTTCTTTTATTAAAAAAAATGTTTCAAGCTTCCTGTATGTCCTTTAAGGGAAGTATAATATTGTTACTTTTACAGACCAGTGTGTGTGCTTCATGAATGTCTTTTGTTGCATTTTGAGATTCTGGAGCAAAAGGCGTTCTATTTTAAGCACAGCGTATTTACTATCACTTGATTTTCATGGCCTGCTTTCCTGACTGACAAGTAAAGCTGCTGCTTTGCTGAAGCAGAGAGCATTTGGAAGCAAAACTGTACCCTGAATACTGAGGAAGCGCCAGAAGTCTAAACACGCTAGACTTTAAATTCTGTGTTCTCTTGTTCTATGCTTTGTTGCTGGATACTTTTTTAATTAAAAAAAAAACTCTTCCCCAAGCTCAGTGATAAATTTAGTAGGAAATCTAGTTCTCCCTCTACTCACGCGGTCCTCGCTTTTTACACCACTTTTCCCTCCACTTCTTCTCCTAGTTTGTTTTCTCTTCTTTTTCCCTTGGTATCACAGAGAACTTGAGCAATCTCTCCATAAATACCAGTACCATTATGTTCATGGACCACAGCAATGCACGGGGTATTAAAAGAAACAGAGTTGTTACCTGTTTCCAAACCCAGTGATCCCAGTGCACTGGGGATCTGGCTGGTGGTGAGTCTACCTGTCACGTTTCCCTTTTGCCCTTCTCTAGCTGGCTGTTAATGAATCTTTATTATGTTGTGTATTACCCCCTCCTTTGCTGGCAGTTCCTCTCTTCTATGTTTTGGCCCCTAATCCCAATTGCCCTATCATATTATATTTAGTGATCTGTAAATGAAATCAGCTGATGAATGATATGGCACTTGGGATGCACATACCATGTCAAGAGATTTTGAAACCACCCTTTTGCATATGTCAAGCATTCCTGACCCTTGCAGTAGAGAAACCTACTCAAACATGTATTAACTTTATCAGATAAAGTGAATCGGCTCACTTTGAATAACAGGAAATGGTTCTGTCCAGGAAACTGTTGTGCCCGGCCAGAACCCTGCAGCCTCTGCCTCACAATTGAATAACTTAAAAAAGGCTTCCTGATTCTAAGAAGATGCCATTTGGTATATAATACTCATTAGACGTTGCATTTTACCCTTTCAACTTCATCCTTTATACAGCTACACAGTACTCGCCTTGGCCACATTCAGAAACCACATACCTTCCCTGAGATTCAGGGATACATCTAAAACCCTTCACGTGACCCATTACAGTAATTTGGGGCGCCACAGTTTCTGAAAAGGCCTATTTGTTTTGAAGCACCTTCTCCAGGCAGGTGAAGGAGGTAACTTAACCCCAAGCCCCACACAACACAGCGCCCAGGTGCCCCGTAACCCCTCAGACCGCAGCTCCCCGGTGGCGGAGGACCCCTTGGCTGACACAGCTGGGATCGCCTCTCTGCAGACATGGCTGCGGCGGCCTGCTGACCACAGGGAGGTCGCCCGCTGCCCAAGCCATGCCTTTGCACCTTGCCCCGGCAAAAAGCGTCGCCGGCCACCTGCCGGGTGCGGACCCCGCTGACAGGCCGCCAGCTGCACTGTAAAACGTGCCGAAGGAAAATAAGACGAATCAGGAGAATCACAAGGGGGGAGAGGGAGATTCAACCCACCCTGCCTGTACCCAGCGCTGACGGGACGCGGGCGCTCGGGCCCACCGCACCAGGCCCCGGCACCGGCCGCGACTGCCCGCGGGCCTGGGGAAATGGCGGCAGGCGGGAAGCAGGCAGAACGGGCCCTCCCCGGGCGCAGCCCCTCGACGACCAGGGGCGGGGGGGGATGCCCATCCCTTCACGGCGGGGCTGGCGGGGCCGCCAGGGCCCGGGCGACGCC
>VXBL01004242.1:885291-900593 GCA_013400195.1 Aramus guarauna | reverse complement strand
GCGGAGCCGCCAGGGCTCGGGCAACGCACCCAGAAACGGGGCCTCTGCTGCGGGGGAGGGAGGGGAGCCGTGCTCTCGGGGTGAAGGAACCGGCAGCGGGCCGGGGGCGAGGGCGGCCGCCCCGCGTTAGCTGTCGCGGGGGCGGGGGCTCCCATCCAGCAGAGCCGCCGCTGGGCGTCGGCCTCTTCCGCCTCACGCCGCTGCCCTCAGCTCAGCCCCGCCCCGAGCGGCGGCGGCGGTCTGACCTCGGTCCTGTCCGGTGCGCGGCGAGCGGTGGCCCCCGCGGCGGGGCCGGCATGGCCGTGCCCTGGGCTCTGCCCGCGCCCCTCAGCCCGGCACAGCTGAAGCGCCTGGAGCAGCACCGCTACAGCGCGGCTGGGCGCTCGCTGCTGGAGCCGTGGCTGCAGCCCTACTGGGCTTGGCTGGTGGAGCAGGTCCCGCTGGGGCTGGCCCCCAACGCCATCACCCTGGGCGGCCTCCTGCTGAACTACCTGACGGCGCTGCCGCTCATCGCCTGCTGCCCCAGCGCCACCGAGCAGGTACCGCCCGCCACGGCCCGCCGCCGCCTCTCGTTACAGCCTGACCCCTTTCCCCGCCCGCCTCCGCCTCCTCCAGGCACGGTCTCCCCGCAGCCCCGGCGGCCTTGCCCCCCGCCGCCGCCCCGCGGGGTCCCCCCTGCCCTCCCGCCCTGCGAGCGCCGGGAGCGGGTGCCGCAGCTCGGCTCCGGGCAGTACCCGGCGCGCTCGGTGTGGGGGAGCCCTCCCGGTACCCCCGGCAGTACCCGGCGCGCTCGGTGTGGGGGAGCCCTCCCGGTACCCCCGGCAGTACCCGGCGCGCTCGGGCTGGTGCCCAGGCAGGGTGAGGTGCCCCGCCGCTTGCGGCTCCACCGCAGTAATATGTGCGGCCCTTGCTGTGGTAGGGAGGGCTAAGGTAGCACTGCGGGTTTGCCCTGAGAAATCGGGAGCGGTGATGCAGGGGTCATGTTTTGGGGTACTAGGGGTCATGCTTTGGGGTAGTAGGGGTCAAGCCGGAGATGGGTGTTAAGTTCTGAATGCCGAAATGCTGGGGGATCACGGGAGAGTTTTCAGTGAGCTCCTCTCTCCTCCTCGGCCCCTCACTGACCAGAGGTCCCTACGGGGAAAGCACTTTGCCTTTCCAGTGCTGGATGCTGTGGAGCAAGGGTGTAGCTGGGCTCACTCTGGTGCGTGGGACCCCATCCTCCTCCGGGGACCATCTTATGTCCCACATGTGTGCCTCTGCTTGGGCAGCTTGCCGGGAAGGAGGTGTAAGCTATGTCACCTCCCTTCTTAAGAGGAAGGCTGTAAGAGGGGGACTGTGGAGGTAGACACAGCTGCCAGCCAGGAGAGGGTGCGGGATGTGCCCAGGAGCAGGGCAGAGCTGGCCACGAGGCACGGCGGACGCCCCTTCGGCATTGCTTAGCTCAGAATTGAGGTTCGGTTGTGTCACAGATGTGTTAGCTGACAGTAGCTCAAATGCTTCCTGTCCTTACGTGGGAAGCATTTAATTGCTTTAACTTCTGGAGGGAAAACAGGCTTGTTAATGTGGGCCGATGCTGCTGTCGCTTAAATGGAATTGCCTAGAGTTTGACAATTTAAGGAGCTCTGTCGGAGCTTCCCAGCCTGTTACGAGTTTCCCAGTGCAGAGTCTTCATGGTAGTTAGGGCAGGAAATCTCAGGGGAAAATTGCTTTGTGTAGGTAGAGTACCTTGAAGGGTGGCTGTTGTTCTTGCATTCTGATGGCCTTAAATCCTAATGGCAGAGGTGGCGGTTGGTTGGATTTTTTTAAATAACTTAGACGTACTTTGAGTGTTCTTGTTGATGGAAACCCCCTTCTTTTTCTCCAGTTGCTTTGCCCTTTGTATTAGCAGAGGTGTTGTGGCAGAGGTATCAGGAAGTTGATCAAAATTAAGTTTGCTTTGGTCTAACTAACCCTAATCACTTCCCTGATTTGCATCACCGTGTAGAGGCACTCTGGTGTTGCAGGCAGGCAAAGGGAGGATGGAGATGCAAGTGAATGGTTGGAAACTGCAGGTTGTCTTCTAGTGGCACTTTCAGAATTAAAATGTTTGAACTGCTACGTTTAGCTTAGTTTTGTGAGGTAGGTATCAATCATGTGCCAGCTATGTGTCTGGATGTTCATTTTAGCTTTTTCTCTTTGCTCTTCAAAAAAAGAAAAAAAAAGCAAGCAGAAAGTATATTTTAAGTTATTTTTCCCTTGAGGACTCTTGTACAAAAAGAAAAAGGTTGTTTTGCAGACATCCAGGGAATTGTTCCTTCCAGGAAAGCTTAGGTTGAGTTTTAGGAACTTCACTGTTGTTGGGTTTTTTTAATTGTGGGAACTGAATTTTATATAAGAACAATTTGGCCTAAAGTTCCTTGTTCAGATATCCGCATATCCTTTAAAAATATGTAGCGTAAAGCCAGACTTGTTATCCTATTGTTTTTTGTTGCTTCTGTGCTGTAAGAGTAGCCCTCCCTTTCTCTTGCTGCATCACTTAGGGCATTGTTATCTCTCTTCTGTTTGTTTAATGACTCAGTTTGTCTTCCACCTAAGATGTCCTGGTTGTGGATGGCTTTTTTAAAGAGCTAAACTGTTGCAACACTGATAGGTGCTACATGTACTGTTGTAATATCTACTTTGTACTTTTGACTTAGACGTGTAGGTTGGAAGGGCTAGGGGGAAGGTGGAACACGAATTTGAAGGTGATTGAATCACAGGCTGAAGTAATAGCATAGTGCACTTCAACATCACTGCTCTGTACTGCCAAGCCACTGTTAATGAACAAGTCTAGATTACCTGACAGACTAACAAGAACTTGTTATATTCTCTTGGTGGAAGTGTAGGACTACTGGATAGAAGACTTGGATAAAATAACAAGCAGGTTTTGTTTTCAGATGGGTTTTATTTTATGAGTTGGTTTGTGTGCTGGTTTGTTTTTTCCCCTAAGCAGTCTTAAGCGGGCCATTTCTATTAGTCCTTTATTGAAGACACTGAAGTCTTGATGTTTGTACAAACCACCCAAAACAAGTAAGACTGGCAGCTGAAATCCCTCGGAGAGTTGCTGCTAGCTTAGAGAGAGATCTTTCCCCAATACACCCTTCCAGCTGCCAAAAGACTGTAGTTCAGCGGTGTCTCAGTGAGGGATTCTACTCAGGTTACTTGCTAGAACAGCAACTGATGGATCTATTTCCCCACAGACACCTTCCACCTCATGATTTTGCCTTTTGAATTATTTGAACTTAGTTGTGCTTTCAGCATGTCCTATTGCAGTGAATTTCATAATCTAATAATACTTCCCCCCCCACACACAATGCAATTCATTTCTAAAACTAATGCTCCCTTGTTCTCTCACTGTGTAACCACTATTTCCTTATACACTATTCTTTTTATCTTCATCAGCATCAGTAGCCACTAAAAGCCAGTTTGTTACAGACTAGCACAATATGTTTTGGCTTTATAAAATATTGTCTGCATCAGTCATGTCTCCTTGTCTAGTAGGAACATGGGTTGTATCACTGTCTCCTGTCAATGCACATTTCAACATAAGCCTTCTTATTTGTAGCTAAGCCATTAACAGACCACACCTCTCAAGCACTGTTGCAACTAAAATCCATGTGTGTAAATTGTTGTAGAGTATTTGTCCAGTTTCCTACTCTGTGTGACTTAGGACAGTAATCTATAGAAATAATATACAAGACTGCTACACAAGTAGCACCAGGTGTGATGGTGGTGAGGACACTCGCTGCGCATTTCATGTTCTCTGGAGGGTTGAAATATCCTCTTCATTGTGACTGCAGGATTGAGGGGTCATTGTTTTGGGGTTGGGTTTTTTTGACACTAGTTAGAAAATATTTAGAAATGAAAAGTTTTGCTGACTTTAAGTATGAACAGTGTGTATTTGCTGCATTAGAATGTAAAAGGAGCACTTCTTTGGTGAGGATTTCCGTTTTATCCCCACCATTTTACAGTGAACTGTTTTGCTGAACTTCCAGCTGAACTAACTCTGAAGTAGCCAGAGTTACTTCATTAGGTTTTGCACATGAATCTCTTGTTACTGAAGTAGCCAGAGTTACTTTGTTAGGTTTTGCACATGAATCTCTTGTTACCCCTTCCCATTCTGGGGAAAACTGGCATGTTAATTTTTTCCTTGCATCAACACTAGGAAGAAAACAGGGTAAACATCATTCTCTACCTTTCAAGGTTGCTCATGGAGGGCCCTAGCTTTGGTAATCCTTCAAGTTCAGCCACAGATCTCTCTCAAATACCACAGGAAGCTAGAATTTCAGGACAGAAGTTCATGCTAACAGTAATTTATTTATTTGTATTGAATTAATATTCATGAATTAGTACAATTGTACATTGTGCTTTGTGCTGAACAGAAGTGAGGGAAATGGTCCATGTTTTGGGGGAAAGAGGAGGGGAATCCAGTAAAAATGTCTCTGTTCTGGATCTGCTTCAGAGAGGGGCCATGTAAACTAGGGCAAAATTAGTAGCTGTGGATTGAGGAAGTGAGATTATGACTAAATGTGTTGAGTAATTAAGGGGGGCTGAATCTATAAAGACTGCAAAACCTTGGACTGTTGAACTATCTGGACTTGAGAGCTTTGCTGGAAATAAGTGGTTAGGGATCTCCTCGGTACATGTAGTCTGCAGCTGTCCATGCTCTTTTGTGGGGTGGAATCACAGGAGCAGAAGAATAAGGACTGCTGTTCAACCTACACTTTTTCCTGAAGGAGAGGCATGCCACGCGTACCTGTCGAACATAATATGCACATACTTTTGTTTTGACACCCTCTGGTTCAGTAGCTGACCAGACCTGCTGTACCAAATCTGCATGTGACAAGTTTCTGGGGCTGTATCACCTTTCAGACATCCTTTTTAATTGAAGCAGAGAATTGTTTGCCCTCTCTCCCTTTCCCCCAGGTTTGTGTTCTCTTCTAGTTCCATGAGAATAGCATCTAGCTCTGGCCAAATAATACATTTGCTTGGACAGGATATAACTGGACAGAGATAATAAACACCTCATCAGTGAAAAGCTGATGATTATTGGGAGCCTCCTGACCTTTCTGCTGAGTCTGTCAGCCATGTCAGGATTCTCAAATGCTTCCACTTCTCTAATTTGCAAATTACTTGGGTCCAGCGTGGGAAGCCAGCAGGGGACATCCCTGGATGGAGAGCCAGGCATGTGAGAAGGCGGAAGAGATGGCAGCTGTAGCTGTATTGAGAGGGTGGATAAGCAGAGAGAATCCGTGATTATTAGGAACTTTGGAAACCTCTGTGCACTTTCAGTGATTTGGAAAGCTATATTTTACCAACAAAAACATTAGAGCATTCATTTAATCTGCTAAATGCCTAGTTAATCACAAGTGACCTTTGGTTATTACCACTTTGGGTTAAATTTGAACTGATAGCCAAGGGATGAAATGCTCCAGATTGTGTTTCTAAGCTCTGTGAGACACCTGTTCTCCTGTTCTTACCAGGATCTTCCCTTCTCTGCAGCTGCGGGGATACAGATGCATCCACTGCAGGTGTTAATGGACACCAGTGATCCTTATTGAGAAGAGGATGAATCTCTCCCCCGATCATCAAGGAGCAGAGTGTTTTAGTTGCAGAGTTGGGGGGACTGTTACTTTGATTTGTCCCAGCAGGAGCTAATGCAAACAGGCTTGGATCAGCAGTCTTAATGATTTCAGCTGCATTGTAACTTGCAACTCAACAAAAGCCATTTCTTTGTCAAAAAGATGTGATAAGAGAGGTTTGAGTTGAAACTGCTTTATTTATTTATTTTTACATATAATGTGTTAAACTTGTTTGGAGGTAAGGTAAATGTAGAGGATGTTACCTTGAACAAGAATTCTTGCCTCATCTTCTGTGGGTTATGGAAACTTTCATAAAGTGACTGCAATAACCAGCATGCAAGCTTTCTGTTTTGGTTAGAATCGAGGCTGTATTTCATGGAGTTTGCATTTCAAAAGTTTCTGATAATACCAAGCGTACAGCATGGAACACTACGGCTGATGTTAAAAAAAATGTGCCATAACAGGTTTCTGTTCCAGAGTGGTGTTTTAATTATGGAAATGATCCAGTTAAATAGGAAACTGCCCACGCTCTGGCATTTGACTTAAGTGGTGATGTGCCCCACGCTGGGGAGGGGAGGGCATGTTGAACGCAGAGTGAGTAAGGAATTGGACTAGCATATTTAGCACTGGATACAGTCTACTTTTGTCCATAACATGGAGAACCCGACGATTTTAAAGCAAGCTAAAATCTATTATTTCAGGTATAGGTAGATAGTTGCAAAAGGAGGGGAGCCTAATGCAAAAAAAAACCCAAAAACAGTGGTGTCCTGGACAGAATTACCGGGTGTTACCGGGTTTACTTGCCAAAATCCAGGGATTAGCGTGACAAGTTTTGATAGGTCTCAAGCTATCTTTTTGTCACAGTAAGAACCTCTGATAAAACACTGCCGATTATCTTTGCACTTCACAGCAATAATATTGGTGGTAAAATTGGAAATGTCTTTAAAATACGACTTTAAATGACTACAGTGAAACTGGTAGTTTCTCCTAGCCTTTCTGCTAATAATGCTCTGTTCATAGGTCTGTGTCAGGAGCTGCCTTGTTTGAGAAAACTTTATTGTATGGAGAATAACAGGTAATTCTGAAAAAGCTGGTATAGGTACTGTGGTAGCTTTAGTATATGGATTATATCACAAGTAAAATGATCTTACCTTCAGCAGGGTCCTAACCATGCTTTTATGTCCTGAAATACCTGGGCAGTGGCTGACAGCTCTCTGTTTTGGAAAGGCGGAGAGCAGGAACGGGGCCACTGCCTCCCTGCAGAACGTCTGACCAAGTGCACCTGTGCCAGGAGAGGCCCTCGAGCTCGCTGTTCCTCTGCGTGGCTCTCGGTGAACCCAGGGCAGCAGTGGGCTCCTCCTGTTGTCTGCAGGCTCTGTACTTCCCCCTTCCTCAGAGGAGAGAAACTTTTTCAAAGAGATGGATAAGAAGTCACTCCCTGGTTTAACCCCATCCCCCAACACAAAATTCCTTTGTTTAACTGGACTAACAAGGGAGGAGAAACCTGAATAACTTGACTAATTCCATTGGTAAACATCAAACATATTGCTGTCATCGCTTGATCTGGATTTCTATAGTGTGCTCTGTGGGGTGGTTATCAGATACCAGTGTGTTAAATGTCCATTGGAATGAAAATATCTACTCACCCTCTTCCACCTGCTGAAGGCTTCCAACGTGGTCTGTGATTACAGTTTTTCTTAGTTTCCTTGGATTAAGAGGAAAGATGGCTTTGCCAGTTTTGAAGAGTTTTCTGAGTTTCCTAGATTTCTATGTACATACAAATCCAGACTTCTCACCTACACCTGGAGTCCCTAATTCTTTAACTGTCTTTTGCTTCAAAGCTGGGGGAACAGCCGACCATTTGACTTTAAATGGTGGAATGTCGTATTAATGAAATCATCCAAATACTGGGTAGCTGGAAAATCATAAATTTGCTGACAATACTGTTTCCACATTAAAAGCACAAAACTAAGCAATAACATAGTATATCAGCCAGCTTTGAATATGTGAGGAAGTCTTAAGTAACAGCAAAAAAGCTGTTCAGAACTTGACCTCCCTTAAGGAGGTTCTTGGGAAGGATGTGTTTCATGATCAGTCTAACTGGAGGCATAACTTTTCTTCTAACTCTTCTAACTCAAGTCAGTGAGTATAATGATGATGAGAAAACAGAATGTCTGGAGGAGCAGCTCACCTCATCTGCATTCTTCTTGCTGTCTGCTCCTGTCGTTGCCTATGAACTGATCAGCAACTGTCATTTTTCCTTTCTCCCCAGCAGCAACACTGGGTTTATGTGAGCGTGGACAAATCTCAGCTTGCTGAGATTTGATCTGTTGCCTAAATCTGGTTAATAGCCTTTACCAGATGTAGATAATAGATGTAATCATGTTGGTCTCTGTGCTGTAGGAGAGGAATTGCAGAGGTGTAGGGCCACAGCAGCGGTCCCTTACCTGGGAGTGGGAAAGGACTCAGCTCTGTGGCTGCCCGTGGCTGTTCATTTTCTTTCACCTGCAAGTTCCATCTCTAGCATTCATACCTAACTTTGACTCTTTTTTTTCCTGAACGGTGCTTCTAAATGTTAAGGATACTGCTGGAAACTACTTGAGACAAAAATGTTACCTGTACTTTGTTCAAAAGGTGTTATAAATAATTTTTAGTAAAAACTAATTCCTAGACAGGCATACTGACTGTGCATATGGAAGTACTGCTTTTGAAAGGTACTACTGTAGGACAGTTCCTTTGAACCTAAGACTGGTGTTAACGTAACTGATTCACAGCTTGTTTTGAAACTCTGATAGTCTGTTAAGTAGATAGTTGTTCCTTCATAAGTTGTTCCTTAATTTCTTCAAACCCCAGTCCAAAGTGTCTACGTAGTCAGTTCTTGTATGTTGGAAAAAAATCTTTCCCTAAAAGCTGAAGTCTTTATTTAGCAAAATGTAATGGTTTTTTATATCTATATGTTATAAATCTGAGCAAATCATCTAAGCATCTATCACATAAACTGCTGAGAGCTTTAGTAAGTGCCTTGCTACTACTTTCTTTTTTTTAAAGATTAATTTTACTTTCATAACATTTTTCAGCACAAAGAATACAAATAATTATAGAAATTATGTGGGTTTAAGGTGGAAAAATGTCAGTTGATGCAGAAGAGAGGTTAACTTTTTAAATTTTTTTAAAATAGAAGGACCTGTGTTTCACTGGTGTATCTGGAGTAGTTCATTATAGTAGTTACTACAATTCATGTAGAAACTAGCACAAGGAATTTGGTTTGTCCATTAACTAAGTAACAAATAGCACAATGTACTATAGTTTTGTGCTGAACAGTATTTTACCTTTAATGAAACAGATTACCAGCTAAGAAATTGGGAACTGCCTAGTGACCTTTTTTGTGAATCTCTTTCAGGCACCTTCTTGGGCATACATCCTGGGTGCATTAGGACTTTTTATCTACCAGTCCCTGGATGCCATTGACGGGAAGCAAGCCAGAAGAACAAACAGCAGTTCTCCTCTAGGAGAACTCTTTGATCATGGTTGCGACTCTATTTCCACAGGTAGACTTAACCTACTGTTACCCATCTGAGTTTTAAGAGTTGCCTTTTTCAAGAGCAGCTGATTAATCACATATTTGTTGAAGTTGGAAAGGAACTCTGGAGATCATCTAGTCCAACCCCCTGCTCAGAGCAGGGTCAGTGTATTCCCTTCTTTTAGGACGATTTCACCATCTCCTGCTCTCTGCAGCCAAGGCTGTCCCTGACCAGGATCAGGGAGGATATTTCAGAAGTACCTTTGACAGATGTTGGGTAACATGCATGCTGCTCTTACTGTGCATCTTCGTGTACGGTGTTCTTTGAATGAGCTACATGGTGAACAAAGAATTCCGTAAGAGCATGCCTGGAGATTCTTTACTATACGTAGCCTGTGTTTTCCAATGGGGTACAGGTGATACCTAATAAAGGATTTTAAGGACCTAAAAGACAGATGTTGGCATGTGAAACCAGGGATTCCGCTTTAGGAGTGAAGTGCCAAAACACCAGTTTGGTAATAGGGCATCCAGCCTGGCACTTAGGAGAAGGATCATTTGTATTCTTTGGAAGAATGAGTTTAAAAAAAGTTGACTTGGAACCCTTAAAAAGTAAGCCTTGCTCAGATTTACTTTCCTGAACTTAGCTGCTGTTGGTGGCAATGCTTGTACTTCTATAAAAGCTTAATGGCTGAAACATTTGATACGTTCTTCATGGCTCACTTCCCAGAGACGGGAGAACAAGCACTGTAGGCTAGGAGGTGGGGCCCTTGCTTGGGAGGAGTCCTGTGTTTTGGTCTCTCCTGCCAGGACTGTCTCTGAGGTTAGCTACTCAGTGAAGTATCAGTCATGCCGTTACTTTGTTATAGTGATATAAAATGCCTTGTGATTTTTTTTTATTTCTCTTAACTGCAAGCAAAAAGGGCATCCGACTAACATGTTCATTTCTGCTTTTCAGTTTTTGTTGTCCTTGGATCCTGCATAGCAATCCGACTAGGAACAAATCCTGACTGGTTGTTTTTCTGTTGTTTTGTGGGACTGTTCATGTTCTATTCTGCTCACTGGCAGACATATGTATCAGGCATACTAAGGTTTGGAAAGTAAGTAGGTATCTTTAGAAGTACATGTGGCTCAATGTCTGAGACTACTCTGTTTCTTCTTGTTTTTTTTTCCCTGCTCTCTCTTCCTCTCACCTTCTTCCTCATCCCCCTTCCACCCTAGCAGACTTGTGTTTTACCTGGCAAGAACTTTAAAACTCTGCAGAGTATTGAGCAGAGGATGTGTTCTTTTAGCAGCTGATTTTAGCTGTATATGCTTTGTTTGCATGCGTTTGGCTCTTTTGCCTGCGGATTTGTTCTCAGAACCCATACAAGCACCATGCAGGCTCAGGCCAGAGAGGTCTTGCCTGCAGTATAAATAAGTGCTGTGTGTAGGAGTAGGAATACAGTACCTCCCTGCGTAACCTCCCAGCCACAGAACACTTTCAGCCCAGGGGACTCTGAAGCACGTGCATTTTTAGAGAAATTCCCCTGATAATGGGCTTCCCTTCCACAGACATCTTCAGCCTTCCTTCGAACAAACTCTCCATTGCATCTTTTGGCAAGGAGTTCCACAGAGCTATGGCAGTGCTTGAAGAGTTACACCAGGTTTATGTGGGGGCTTTGCTTTTAATCTGGCTCATACTGGCTTTGATGTCCTTTAGGTTTTGTGTTAGGTCACAGTTCTAGAGATTGCTGTGATGCTGTTCATGACTTGGTAGAAATTTCATCTGTTCTCACTGCAGCATAAGAAAAAGAGTCATGACATTCATGTAGAAGATAACAATTTCCATTTCAGTTGTAATGGCATAGGGATTGCTGCACCTTCCCGCAACTGTGGTGGTGCCGCCGTGGCTTTTTTCTGGTTTTAAGCAATGAGCTGCACTTTAGTAATGACTTCTGAGAAGAGGAAAAGATCAGAGAATTCCGCAGCAGCACAATTGGAACTGTGCGATAGATGAAGGCTATCCTTCTGCTACTCCTAGTCACTTGCTAAGTCACCTGCTTATAGCCCTACTTAGCTCTGGCCTGCAAGAAGCACCTCAGCAAATCTGAGCATCGCTGGGCGCACAGGCTAGTGATCAGCTATCCTTGCACACTGTTTGAAGTCTGTACCAAAAGAAAGCGGTCTCTGTGGCAGTGCTGAGAGCTGGTTTTTTATTTCCTGATAATGCATTTTACCACACGAACTATAACTCTTCTACCTGCCTACCGCTCCTGCTTTTTTTTAAAGGACATCTTGTGCTATAAACAAAAATAGATGCTTTAGAGTGATGGCTGAAATAGGATAATTTCTGTACGTGACAGTGGACTACACTGAAGAGAGATGGGCTGTGCCATGAGCTCTGGGGTTTTGCATACAAGATTGCTTTTCTGTGCCTTTGCATAAAATGTGAGAATGATTTCCCTCCATCAAGAAGGCACTGAGACTCCTACATCACATAAAAATTTCTTTGTTAAAAACTTAATGGCTTCTCCATAAATATAGTGATAGTGCCTAGTACAAGTAGTTCAGAATGGCCTGGTGTTCCATGCTTTTGTTTGAAGTTAAGCAGACACAACTTTTCTCCAAGATAACTTATTTCTGTTTAGTGAGAACAGTTCAGAGTTCTTTCAAGGCTCGCAATTTTATTTCTCTTAAGCAGAGAGGTGAGAGTCTAAATGGAGGCATTATTTTATTGCTCTAAGTATGATAATACATAACAACACGGACAGAAGCTTTTACTGATGCTGTGCCTGAATTAGCAGCACTTGATTTTTGAAGTCAAATGACAGCTAGGAGAGTCCTAGTGCTGATGGCCAGGAAGGACCAGAGCAGCTGGGTACTGTCCCGCTATCAGGTTATATAGAATACCGCACAGTATCTGATTAAAATCTTTGGACTCTGATTTGGGCTGTGTTGCAACCAACAGTCTGAGCCTCTGTAAAATTAAGTACTAAACTTTGGCACATATAATGACTCATCTTCAAGCCTCCATCTGCCAACAGCAAATGCAGTACAGCTTAGAAATCTAGGTTTTAATAGTACAGAGTGCAAACTCTGAACACTTGCATATGGATGATTTGCATGACATAACCGACAGGTTCAGTGTGCAGCTACAGCAATGACTGGGCAGATGTGACACTTCACCCCTGGCAGAGGGAAAAGCCTGCTCCCAGCAGTGCTGTCCGGTTTCCCCCTGCACAGATTCTGGTCACTTCAAGACAATTCATGAGATGGGCAGAGGATTAAAAACCTACACAAGGCTAGCAAGCTAAACTGGTTCACCGTACAGTCTGATGAGTAGAAGTGAGGGAGCGCAACAGCGTAGGAAGGAGAGGACTACCCGCTCCAATGGCTTTCAGCAGCGACAAGCACCTCAGCTTAGCATCTAGTTGCAGCTTAAACTTTGGCTCTTCTAAGACTAAGAGTCTGAAGTTTGTGGTGAAATTTAGTGTATTTTATCACTATCTTTCCTATGAAAGAAGAGAGTTTAATGTTACTGTGGTTATCAAGATCAGATAAATGTTTTCCATTAGCCAAGAGTTGATTCCTATCTCCCTTTAAAAAGACAGTTTCCTGCACAGACAGTTCATGTGCTAAGCAAGTAATGATACATGTTAACTTTGGTCATAATACCTTAAACCAGCAAATTTACTCTAATTGCTTAAAGAAATGTTGCATTTTAAACATCCATTGTCACTGCTTCAGTACAAAGATCAGGTACCTGTCTCAAAACCTTTGGTGGCATAACAGGTGTCTTAGATGTGCACGCTTACAAAGCTTTGTTCAAAGTATTGATTCTTTCTCTTGAGCCTCTGCTTAACTTTTTTTTATATATATTCAGATCTTCTCAAAACATTTCAGCAATCAAATACAGTAATAAAGAGTTGGCTATCTTGTCTTGAGAACAAAAAAGGTGGAATACAGAGCCTAGACTTTAGGGGGCATACAAGGCCCCCTATTTTAAGAATGTTTTTATGGAAAAAAGCAAGATATCAATTACACATGCTCTGAACCAGGACAGATGCTTAGCCATCCACTGACTCAGTCCTCAAAATACTGCCCTTACATTTTGCAGGCTGTATCTGTCAAGTTTTCATGATACGATGGCTTAAAGAAATCCCTTCTGTCCCAGCCTGCATGGTCGGTACTTTTATATAATATGCTTTTAATGGAAACGTTTGATTGCATTTACTATGAGCCTGCCCTAAAGTTTGTTTTGATATTTGCACAGCAACAAGTCTGTAAATGTATACAAAAATTCTCAAATAGCCAACAATGTATTCATTAAAGATTGTCCCCCATTAAAATTATATGTAGCTTGTTCTAGATAAGGAATATAGGTTTATTTTTAAATCTGAACCAAAGATGTGTGCCTCCATATGGAGTACCTTTCTCAGTCAAGGAAAATCATATTCAATATACATTAATTTAATTTGAAGTACTTTAAAGAAGATAATTGAAAGTCACTGATTTTTTTATTTCCCTGCTCGCCCACCTTACACTTGTAGCAAAAAGAGCTTTTCTTTAACTAAATCTCCCTTTTTTTCCTTCATAGAGTTGATGTAACTGAAGTTCAGATTGCCATAACAATGCTGCTCTTGACATCTGCATATGGTGGATCAGCAATATGGGACTATAAGGTAAATGTATTAAGTATTCAGAGTTCCGGTTGAGTATTCCGTCCTGGTTGAGCGTTTGCAGTTCCTATAGTATTTGAAGCTGTCCTGTGCATCAACACCTGCTAGTTGCCTAATGTTCTGTTTTAGCTTATCATACAAATGTACATTATTTTTATGTTGTAGTTAACTTAGATATAACAGTGTGACTTCCTGTGCACAAATTTAGAGCTATGTAGAGGAAAAAAGACCCCATCTGCCACATATAAACTTTGGATCTGGAACTAATACTCTGCAGATACTTAAGTTTTAACAAATAGCTTTTGTTCTAGTTTTGTTTCTTTTGTATATTTTATTGTAAGACTTACACTTCTGTTCAGTGAAATTATTTATAAGATACTTTATTTTAAAATGTAAAGATTAAATGCTTCACTCTAACAAAACCATGGGATGAAGTCAGGGGGTTTTTTGGTTAAGAAATCCATATTTACATGCCAGTGAAGATGTATTGATTTTTAACAGTTATGTCAGAGCTGACATAAATGTAAATATCTGTATCTAAAGAGTGTTTTCCATCCAAAAGCATTTCCCTATCTCTGGCTTTTATGCTGATCTTTAAAGATGCACTTTAGTGGATGGGATCAGAAGAATATTAGGCTAACATCTTCATCCTTTCTAGGGTCTTTACTCAGACATGTATAGTTCTGCTTGGTTACAGCACATGGAAGAGCTGAGACCATTCCATGCTATTGATAACCAATGCAAATTAATCTAAATGTACACCTCCATGTAATTTAAATTCATGAGTTTACTCAGCAATTAAGAAATGTTTAGCTAAACTTTGTTTCCTTTCCCCATCCTGCAAGACATTTTTGTTCTATTTTCAAATAGTTTATTTTCATGTTGGAAAATAAAGTGCATTAGACTTCAATTAGGATTGAGTTTTCTTCAGTATTAAAATCTGTGGTAGTAATGCTGTATGTCAAATCAATCTATATTCAAAAACATAGTCAATGGTTTCAATTTATTGCTACTTCTTTTTTTTAAACCCTCTGCTGCCTTTGGAAGTTCCCATGAAACTGCAATTGATTCAGACAGGTAACTGTTTAATTAAAATTTGTATCTGGAGACTATTCTAAATGCAAAGATATGGCATAAAATAACATGTACCAAAACACAAAGCAGGCAGATGGTGTTTGTGTTTCCTGTGGTTCGCTATTGTGTTGCCCAGTGAAAGAGAAGGAACTGTCCTCCCCTCTCCCATGCCTTGGTGATGCAGTAGTCCGTGTCAAGTTTTTTGCTTATGTAGTCGAAATATTTGAAGCACATCATAAGGACAAACACAGTAAGATCTAGCTGAATTTCAAGACCAGAACTTAGTACTCAAAAGTCAAGTTTAAACATTACAAAAGAAATTCGTTGTCTGCTTAGTAAGGAAAAAAATTCCAAACACTGTCCTCCTGAGCTTGTTCCTGGGAAGCAAGAGTTCAAATAAAACAATTGCTTAGTAGGCATCAGTAGCCTTTTTTAATCACTTAAAAAAAA
>VXBL01004242.1:820843-885247 GCA_013400195.1 Aramus guarauna | reverse complement strand
AAAAAAAAAAAAAGTATTATTCTTAACTTTTAATATCTTTCTCTTATTTTTCCTGTTAAGGTCCCTCTGGTGGGTTTAGAACTGAAGTTCGTTGCAGTTTTGGGCATATTGTGTGGAATAGCACTTTCTTTTTTCAATTACTTCCGTGTCATCTTTGGTGGAGGGGTTGGAAAGAATGGATCTACAATAGCAGTAAGTTGCTTTAAAAATATGAATGAAGCTTGAATAAGTTAGGTCCATAATTTATTGCATTTCAGATGATTATAAGGGTTTTATCTGTTCAAGCATTTAAGCAGACAAGCATATGAGTGTTGGATGGCTAAAGTAAAGACTTCCTTATCTACCTTCTCTCTCCCTGTTACTGAATTTCTTCTGTGACAGAAACCAGCAATGAATTTTCTTACAAAATTGATTAGTGGTCACTGCAAAGGATATGAGTAGCATTGGCATAATGCTACTAGCCTTTCCCTGAGTTTTGACAACTCAGGTTTTGTTTAAAGGGATTTGTGATACGTATAAAATCTGGACCTTACTGTGTGACGACTGAAGCCCAGGACAAATTTTCTGTCTATTTGTACTTCAGGGAACAAGTGTTCTTTCACCAGGCCTGCACATTGGACTACTTATCGTACTGGCTGGTATGATCTACAAAAAGTCTACAACTCAGCTGTTTGAAAAACATTCTTGCCTGTATGTCTTGACATTTGGATTTGTGAATGCTAAAATCTCACAGAAGTTGGTGGTAAGGAATCTTGTTTCAGCGTTAAACCTCCTAAAACTAAACTGGTTCTTGGCTTAGCGCTTGCTGGATGAGCGGGCACTGCAAGTTTTACCATTCTGCTCTGCCAGTTTCATGATGGCCAAGACACTGAACTAGACTCAGGCTCCTACAGAGCAATCATATATGACACTGATGCAAACACATAGTTATTGTTGAATGTATTGGTTAGAACTCTGTTTTGTTTAACTTACTCCTAGAAATACACTGTCTGTAACATTATAACTGGTCCCTCAAGCCCTACTAATGGTGCTGTGACTTCAGATTTAATTATCTGAAATAGGAATTTAATTGTTAAAATGAAGAGATAAACTTTTCTATCTTTATCTCTTTTGTAACTAAAACCTCATCAATGGATTAAAAAAAATAAAATCTGCCTTCACTACATATTTGCTAACAGTAATCCAGTCAGCTGGTTTTTAGCAGTAATCTTTCTTCTTCTCTTGGTCATTCTGTAAAGTGTCTCCGTGCATACATCACTAGCTGTACTAAACACGGAAAACAAGTGTTGTCACCTAGCCAAAAGCTAACTAGAAACTAGGCTTTTGCTTAAGTAAAGTCAAAATTTTCAAGTTAAACTTGTAAATGACATTTCAAGTGAACAGTAAAATTCATTTTCAGTAATACACTTGCATACTCTTACCCTTCAAATACAGCACTGAAAAAATGGGGAACCCTTGCAAATAGCTAAAATGCACTGGTATCGATGTAACATGTTACAAAAGAACATTGAAGGACATGTACCTGTTTCTTATGTAATCAAGTCAAGCAATAAGAGCTATTTGAATTATCAGTTGGTATCACTGATTAAAGTGCTATATATTGATTGAATAACCTGGAAAGGGGTTACTGGGTCCTTGGGAAAGAAACTGTCAGGGAGCAGCAGGCCCTGAAGCATTTATGAAGCCGTTGGCCTGCCTGCTGATTGCTTCCCAAGAACTGGGGACAGCAGGCTGTTGCTGAGTAAGGACGTCATGTAACGTAACTTTTACTTTTTATGTAACGTAACACCCTTTCCGTAACTAAGGTGGAGGCTTTCTGGTAGTTACAGTGACCTTGCAGCGATGCATTTTTGAGTCTCCCCTTTTTTTTAACATAGGTGGCTCACATGACAAAAAGTGAAATCTGTCTTCAGGACACTGCATTTATTGGGCCAGGACTTCTGTTTTTGGACCAGTACTTCAACAGTTTCGTTGATGAATATATTGTTCTATGGATAGCATTGGTAAGCATTTTGGTTTATATTTTTCATTTGGAGCATACTTAAAGGAATGGATTGAGAACTGTCTCTGTCATTCTGCTCTGCCACTTCTGACTTGCTTGGATTTCAGCTGTCACTGCAGAGGGAATGCCAGGACACGGTGTAAACATGTATTTTGAGAGCTGACAGGCTCTCTTTCCTTGGAACAGAGATATGACAGTAAACTTACAGATCTCTCTTGCTTAGGTCAGGTGATTTGATTATTCTGCTAACTGCAGGCTAACAACCTTTGTTTATCAGACTGTGGTCCATGCTGTTTGGGTGTATTCTTTCTTCTAAAACAGACCACTCTCTATGTTAATGTACTGTTAAACTTGTCACTTGTGTGTAGATTGATTAAAGTATAGATGAATTTATAGTAGGGACCATTTTTAAAACTTTTTTTTTAATCTGTTCTGTTTTGTTCTTTTGAAGTTCGTATCCTTGTTTGATATGCTGAGATATGCCACTGGTGTATGCCTACAGATTGCTGCTCATCTTCATATACATGTCTTCAGAATTTCATCTCATCAAGCTCCTGAACAGGTTCAAAACCATAATGACTGATTAAATAGGTCAAGGATGAAAGGAGAAGCAGTTAGGTGAATGTTGAATGAAGCAGCCTCTTTTTTGGGAAGACAGATTAAGCTTTTCAAGAAGATAGTTTTATGAGAAAGTTCACTTTATCCTAGATATTACCAGACGTTAGAATTACAAAACAAAGTCCTGCAGATTCTATTGCAATCAATACTTTTGAACCAGGATGTATTTCCCCCTGTGTTCTAGACATCACAGCTGTTATTTCATATCATGAATACCACATTTGAAACTTCTGCCATTTCCTGTTAGATAACCTCAATTCTGTACTTCTGGTCTGGTGAAGGTAGACTGCAAACCATGGCACTACCAACCAGATTTCAAAGAGGAATTTTGCTTTTCCCTAGACCAAGTTGACTAATCTTCTAGTATTAGTTTCTAAAGTAAGTGGTGGTAGGCAGAGGTATCTATGAATATAGTACTGCATTATTAAAACTGGTAAAATGAGGCATCTATGAGGTAAAACTACTCATTAGTCTCTGTTTTGGTATTTCTAAAGAACAAACTACTGGATCAGTAGGATGAAGAAGGTATTGCTCAGGAAAACTTTCTTCTATTTCAAAATACTGTTATGAGTGCCTTTAGGATTCATGCATTCTCTAGTATCTCAGTATAAACCTACTGTTACTAAATACAATTGTAGGTTGTATTTTTTTTCAAGGCCAGTTTCTGGTTTTGTGGTCATAAGGTTTGCCTCATTGTACTCCGTCACTATCTAGACTACCAGTAGTTGTGTACTTTGAGGTCACTAACTTTACCTACTCTAACTTGTATCTGTGAAACTGCACAAGTTCATTGATAAACTTAACTGACTGTGACAATGCAATCCACCCATATGTAATTCCCTCTGAAGTGTTTACTATCACTGTGTTCATCTACCTTATAATCTGTCAAATTCGTCCTTGAACTGTCACTGTACTTTATCCAAACAAAACTGCATAGAACTAGTAAAACTCTCCAAAATAGAAAGTCAGGCCCACTATCAGCCTTTCTCTTTTTTTAAGAACAGACCCACTGGCTAACATAATGTGCCAAGCTAAAGGGCTGCTGTTGTCATGAAAGAAAAGCTGAATAAAAGTAGTATATTATCTGTATGAGAAAATCATGACTTGTACACAAACCCTGTAAGTTTAAGCTCCTTTGAAGAGCTACTATTTGAATATGGTTTTTGTAAAAAGCTGTTGAATATAAGTGTCAGTTACTGCTTTCAGTTGCTGATATGTAGCTGAGGTGTGACTTTATAAAGCCCTTCCTGAACTGTACAATAAAGAATGCTATTGTTTGCTTTAAAAATATTACCACTGCAGCCTCCTAGCCGCACATTAATTCAAAAGACTTCCTGAGGTGTTCAAGGACATTTAAAAGTGGTGTATTGTCTGCTAAATTTGGGTGAAATACAGTGCCATCTACCACACTATATACAATTGAGGAATAACTGTTAACCGTTATGGCCAAAGGATGAGCACTCTAAATGATGAATATCAATTCCAAGTTAATCCTACTCCTCCTGTTTGAGGCTGGGAAAGACAGAGCATCTGCACATGAACTTAGCCGGAACCCAAGCCATGGGCAAATGGAACAGAAGATGGTAAAGACCATTTCAGTTTGTCTGAATACTGTGAATAAACTAACCACCTGATGAAAAGACATAGGCAACTATTTTAGAATGAGAAGGTTGGTTCCCCAAAATGCTTAAAAATGTGTCATGTAGTAGTAAGCATAAATAGTTTTAAGGAGATGATTGAGGTATGTGGATGATAGGAAGCTAATAGAGAAATCATTCAGAAAACCAGAAACATGAGGCAATACTAACAAATAACCTACTACTGAAGATAGGAAGCAAAATCTGTTAACTGCATTTCATAGCATCACCTAATCATGCTTAGAGGGGCTGAAACTCAGCAGCGCAGTTACAAATTGGCATAGTTACCTGTTACCCACCAGAGGCCCATACTGCCTCATGAATCATTCCAGCAATGTAACTTCTGTATTTGCTCCTTCCCCGAGTCCTAGCAGACATAGAACAAAAAGAGCTCCATACTGGTTGCTTGTTCAACTTCAGTTGCAACCTAATAGCTGAAGTTTTTATAAGTCAGAGATCACTAATCTTGCTTCCAGAACTGGAGAGCCATCATCAAATGACTTGATGCTGAACTAAAAATGCTAGTAAGCTGAGGAGAAGAATCTGTGCAGACCGGTTTTGAAATACATTGTTATGAAACAGCACATTTGTGCTTGGGGATATGTGGATGGTTTTTGTTTTATCTACAGTTGTATTCAATCTAAGCATTAAATACATTAGGAACTACCTAATTTGTAAAAGTGGATATTCAGGCATAATGGTTTTCTGTAAAAACAAACTGCATGCAAGCTAAGCCAATTATTTAATTTATACTGATTTACTGTAGTAAGATACATGAAAGATAAATGCTTTATCCTTAAAACTTGGGCCTCCCTAAATTGCTAGTCATTTGGAATTGCAAAAAGTAATATTCTGTCTCAAAGGCTTGTAATAACTTGTACTAAATAAATGAGCTGGATTACTTCTAGCAGTGGTTCTACAAGAACTATATACCCCAAAATGTATAATGTTTAGCTATGCTTACTTGAGCAGTTGTCATATAAAGCTGTATTACTCAGCTCATCATTCAACTAAAACTTGCTTTTTGGACAAACTACAGCCGTTCATAATTCTCTTACTAGTAAAAAGATATTACAGTGCCTAGCATAACAAAAGACTTAACAAAATTTAATTTACTATAATACATATTATTAAACAATCTTACATGAGCTATCTCATACTCTGTCAACTTTTATAACTGCTGCTATGTCAGCAGACTAAATGTTGAAGCTATGAAAATTTTACAGTCTGCCACTTGTGAAAAATGCCTCTATTCGTACAATGTACCTGAAGGCCTAAAGTTAGTATGTAACATCTGGGTAATGCGTTTTTCATTAATTCTGCTCATTGTTACAATGTGGCACTATAAAAATTGACACAATGTAAACAATCCAATGCTATTGAAAGTGAGCATTAAGTAGTTAAAGATAAATTGGACAGACAGTAAATGGTTTGGGGTCCATACCCTTCTCCCCCCACCAAGTAATAAATTTACTAATATACATTCTTAAATCATTGTCAGACACAAGATTAGAACAATCCATGAAAGCATTTAATAGGAACTTTGAAACATTTAAATCTTAACATACTTCTCTATGGCTAATGCCTATACTTGTATCATATTACTTAGGTACAAGTTGTTTCTCCATTGAGCCATCAGAATAACATGGACTGAAGAGACTTGCGAACAGTTGCCATCTCCTGCTGTTGCTGTTACGAGAAAAAGAGATAATACTGAACAAATGCCCTATCAATACGATTCCTTTGAGCTAATTAAATGAATGTCAAATGACTTTTTTACAGAATGTTCTATTTTTGCATTTAACTGACTTCATAGATCTGATACTTACGGTGTCCATCATAATCTTCTTCTGCAACATAGCCATTTCTTTCCGAAGTTCACTTTGTGCACCAGCTAGAAGATTTTCATTGCTCTTCTCCAGCTCTTCCATGCTCTGAAGTTAAGGATAATCTTAATTCAGAACTGTTCAATGTCAAAAGGTTTATTTTAAACAAACCATTATTCAGACTACAATTTAATTTTTACAGCAGCAGTGGTCACTGATAATTGATGAGTTTTGTCATGAACTTGACAGACAATTTATACAGGACTTTGTACTCCAGTCTACATTCCTGTTTAAACAATATAGACCTTGTGAAGGAAATGGTCCTCTCCACTCAGCATCTGTGAGGTCTCAGCTAGTAATCCTGCATTTCACTAAAGATAAGAGTTCTACAAGAAAAGATTAAACAGACATCTGTCAGGAATGATAGGGGTTTAATATTATGACAACCTTGGCGACTTGAAGTAAGAACTATAAAACCCATTAAATTTCATTCTCTTTGCACACTTCTCCCCAAATAAGCCAAGTAAAGCTTGCTGGCTATCTTCCCTTTTGTACATACAGATTATGCCTAACTCTGTGTACTGTGTAGTTGCATTTTCTTGACTTTTATTCAGTTAAGCTTATTTTGAGGCTTGATTTCTACCTTTTGATCTTCTTTGAAGAGAAAAAAAATAAAGTAATACTTGACCTTCTGTTCAGTTTTTCATCTTTGAGGAAGACCTTTTTGACCTTTTGGAACAGTTATTTATTAATACTTCTGTAATATCCTATCTTAAACTAAGAGTTGCTGTATTTCAGATTTATTTTTCAAAGCTACTAGACTTGACTTGAAAAAAAAAAATCCAACACAACTATATCATAACTAACTGAAATTTCAAAAAAGAACCAGTTAGGAAATGACTTGAACAGAAATTAAGGTTTGTCAGAAACTTGCAGACCTGAATCTGCTTCACGTACCAGTGTATACTGGGGACCACCCAGCTGGAAAGCAGCTTGGCAGAAAAGGACCTGGGGGTCCTGGTGGACCCCGAGTTGAACATGAGCCAAGAGTGTGCCTTTGCAGCAAAGGCAGCTAACGGTTTCCTAGGCCGCGTTAGGAAAAGTGTTGCCAGCAGGATGAGGGAGGTGATCTTTCCCCTGTACTCAGCACTGCTGAGACCACACCTGGAGTGCTGGGTACAGTTCCAGACTCCTCCCTACAAAGCAGACATGGACATACTGGATAGAGCCAAACAAAGGGCCGTGAAGATGAATAAGGGACAGGAGCATTTCTCTTATGAGTTGGCACTGTTCAGCCTGGAAAAGAGAAGACTTGGGGGGGATTTTATCTATATACATAAATACTTGAAGGCAGGGTGCAAAGAAGATGGAGCCAGGCTCTTGAGGTGCCTAGTGACAAGACCAGAGACAAGGGGCACAAACTGAAACACAGGAGGTTCCCTCTGAACATTACAAAATACTTTTTTATTATGAGGGTGACAGAGCCCTGGAACAGGCTGTGGAGCCCAGAGATGCTGTGGAGTCTCCATCCTTGGAGATATTCAAAAGTCCCCTGGATGTCAGTCCTGGGCAACCAAGTCTTGATAGCCCTGATGTGCCACCTGCNAGCTGCTCTGGGTGTTCCTGCTTGAGCAGGGGCTGGACCAGATGGCCTCCAGAGGTCCCTTCCAACCTCAGCCCTTCAGTCATTCTACAGTAATGTGCCTCTGCATTCATTATAAAACCAATCGTTTAGGGTACTTTCATTTTTGTCACAGTTTAGATTTCTAATATCTTACTTAGAAAAATAGTGGGGGAAGGAAATTCTGGGAATAAAGGGTTCTGTTGTTAGTGTAAAATGACAGAGAATTTTATTTTTTTTGTACCAAAAAGTCAAATTTTTGAGTAGTTGTACTTGTAATAATTTTTTGTTTGCTGTCTAGTCTGTTAGCTACTTTACTTTGTTAAAAAAACAAACAAACTAGCAAATCAAAACACATCATAGTTGATCAGTATGAATCATGTGTTTAAAATATATTATCTCTGTAAGCGCTGTCCAAAAAAAAGTGGTGTTTGTAGGGACTCCCACCAAATACAAAAATTATGCCTGAACCAACCAGGAAAGTTTAAACGGGACTGATTACATAATCACCCAGCTGAGCATGTTTTCACCAAAAATCATTTCCATCAGATTCTTACTGTTGACATTTCAGGGGATACTTACCATGAATACAAAGTTACAGAAAGGAAAACCCTTTCTAATGAATGTTGCTTAGGAAGAGATGAAGGGAGATCTAACTGGGTAATTTTAAGGTAAGTACAATTGATTTTCTTCAAGGGTCAATTTCCTTACATGAAGCAGCAATAGCTAGAAAGGTTAATGACAGAAAAAAATGGTATCTAATTCTAATTATGGGGGATGCACCTGTCAACAGTAATAAAAGCAGTAAATTGCAGTCTAAGATGTATTTTTAATAGATTGTCAAGTTTCACATTTTCAACACATGAAAAACCTAAGGGAATAATTAAGACAAAATCCTATGATTTAACTGACCTATATAACCTCTAAACTGCTACAAAACTGTGTTCTGTTCAGAAAGTATGCTCTGAGGGTTGTAGTTCAGTATTTGAAACAGGCGAACCAATCAGAAACCTGTGAGAACACATTTAATTAACTCATTTGTGCAACAGATGCAACATCTATGCAGGCATAGAGAGAACAGCACTCGTACAAATATGGGAAAGATACCAACATGAATATTCATGCAAGGCTGTTATTTTCCTTAAATGAACCTTAGATCTCTGTATTTGGTGGCCTTCTATGATGGGGTTACAGTGTTGGTGGACAAAGGAAGGGCCACTGACATCATCTACCTGGACTTATGCAAGGCATTTGACACTGTCCCGCACAACATCATTATCTCTAAATTGTAGAGACATGGATTCGATGGATGGACCGCTCCGTGGACAAGGAATTGGCTGGATGGTCACACTTAAGGAGTTGTGGTCAATGGCTTAATGTCCAAGTGGANGAGTCCAGAGGAGGGCCACAAAGATGATCAGAGGGCTGGAGCACCTCTCCTGTGAGGACAGGCTGAGAGAGTTGGGATTGTTCAGCCTGGAGAAAAGAAGGCTCTGGGGAGATCTAATTGTGGCTTACCAGTATTTGAAGGGGGGCTACAGGAAAGACGGTGAGGGACTGTTTATCAGGGAGGGTAGTGATAGGACAAGGGGTAATGGGTTTAAGCTGAAGGAGGGTAGATTTAGATTGGATGTTTGAAAGAAATTCTTTACTGTGAGTGTGGTGAGGCACTGGGACAGGTTGCCCAGAGAGGTTGTGGAGGCTCCATCCCTGGAAGCTTTTAAGACCAGGTTGGATGGGGCTTTGGGCAACCTGGTCTAGTGGAGGGCATCCCTGGCCATGGCAGAGGGGTTGGAACTAGATGATCTTTGAGATCCCTTCCAACTCAAACCATTCTATGATTTCATCAAGGTTAATTAATACAGCTTTCTTAAGTGATAGGATAAGGATCAGTTGCCTTCTAAGAAGAAAATTTACTGTACCTTTAAGAATTGCTCATAGAGTTGCTTAATGGTTTTCAGTCTCTGACTTTGAACTATTCTTGCCTGTTGAAAAACTTTTTGTTGCTGACGAAACATATTCTGAAGCAGAAGCAAATGAAAAAATAATCACATTAGTTAACCAAAAGTGTTTGGACAGCAACACTAATGCCATTATCAGAATCAGAAATTCTGCCTTCACTGGAAATCTGGGTCATGTAATGTAGATCTCTGCCCGAAGAGTTATCCTTGTCTTAGAAGGACTGAAGACTGGATTAAGCCCTGAGTCACCACCTGAGGTCCCTTCCAACCTGAATTATCTCTATGAGATCCTATGAGGATTGCTGTCCAGTGTAGTTCTTATCCCAGGGCAATGTGCTGCTTAGGGAAAAGCAAAACTTGCAAATGTGTTGGGAATACAAATACAGCAACATCATGTGATTACATTCCATTGTATAACTCCTATCCCCTTTCAAGAATCAAATTCTCATACGTTTATTATATACAGGCATATTTTTAAGCAATACATGCTAAAAGACAACTACTTATCTTTACTCCTTTGTTCCTGAACCCAAAGACTGGATGCACTGACACAGCACACATCTTTCTTCTCCATAAATATTCTTGGCTTTTCTCAAGCCATATGCTGGCCTAGGCATCACTTATTGCCATTTATAAACTTGGAATAAATTTTAAAAATGCACCCCTCTTCACTTTAAAATATATTCCAAAACTTAAGCATTTACAGTTTGAGAGCCACCAAACTTGAGTGATTTCTTTTTTTTTAATCAAGAGGCAAACAATCATATGTTTTAACTACATAAAGTGTTTTTACATTTCTGAGTGTCTATAAAAAACAATATTCCCTCCTTGTGAAAATACTGTGAACTCATGCCATGCTGGAAACTCACCGCTAGTTTTTCTTCCTGCTCCTCTGCTTTCTGCACATCTACATCCCATTGCTGAAATAAAGTCAGGAACTGCTGGGAGAACTCATGATTGAGCTTCTGCCTATAAACAGACACTAGCCTAAGTATGACAAATGCTACAAAGAATTACAAGGCAAGGTAAGGTTCAACACACAACATGGAGTAGAATAAAAGGAGCTGGCATAGATAAACAGGTTATTTTGATATCTGGCCCTGACTATGTTTTGAAAAACTGAACATGCATACATACAGACATGCTTTCTGAGGGAATGCAGATTATATAAATAAAAGGAGACAGCACTCATGTACAAAGCTCAGGTTAAAAAAAATAAAATTTACAACTTTTCTTCCTAACAGTGTCAGGTTTTCTGAGATTTACCGTGTTTTTCTAACCCAACTACAGATCTTGGCTTTAAGACAAGGGGTTTATAATGAAAAATTTATTAGCTCATTCATTAGTTCATTATGGTCTAGTTTCTCTATGTAAACTTAAATTTTGTCAATGCAAGTTTCAAATACATAGATATAAAACCACCAAGACAGTTAAAAGTATTGCTGACCTTCAGTTTTTAGCAGTTTCATTTTTCATTTTGCTCTACCTGTAGTATCAAATGTAGTAATTAAATATGCCTTAGGAGGTGAGAGGAATGTTATGTAGAGTGAAAATTATTTACAATGTGAAAATGAAAATTATTTTCTCTCTTAACCAGAATGGTATAAAATTTTACTGAAAAGTTTTAAGTGAAGTAGAAACAGAAAATTCAAACTTAAGTGGAGAAAAATAAAAAAACAGTTTAAAAGACAAAAATAACATCAAAGGTAATTTTCCATAAAGATAAAGCAAAAGTAAAACCAGCTCTTTAAGGTACCTTGCTCTCGAAATTCCAGATCTTAAGTTTCTCCATTCAGAAGAGCACTATGCTCAACTATTACTGTCAGTTTAACCAAGTGGACACAACTGGAGGCAGCAGAAACAGAGGACCTGAACAGATATTTAACTAGTAGATACAGTACATGCTATTTAACTGCAAGAAGATAGATCAACTATCCATGCCGTGACACAAAAAGGAATTTGATTTCACAGGTTTGAAAAGCAAGGGTAAATGTTACCTTTGCTCCTGCTGTGTTTTCCAAACATGTTCAATCTTCTGGTTACTAGTTTTGAGCGAGGCTTTTGTATACATTTCTAATCTTTTCCTCTTAGCTAAGAGAGCCTTGTTAATGTCAGCTAAAAATCAAAGAATATTTAGAAATTAAGCATACCGAGATTCATTGTGCTTTTTAGTAAAAATGCCGATGAGTTACACTTTGGAGAAATGAATGAGGTGTGTTCTAACAAAAAGAAGCTAATGTGAGCTGGGCTCCTAGCTGCTGTGTTTAGAGCATCCCTCAACCTGCTGTTGGCATTGGTGTGAGTCCTGCTTCCCTAAGCCGCCCATACACCCTAACTGACACCTGGTCTCTGGAGTTGCAACTACTCATTGCTCAGCCCCACCAACTACTCTAGCATCTGCTTCAAGTCCCATCTTGCTTAGGGGCCTTGGTAGGTAGGCCCTATTTGAAGGCCAGATATGACCGACCATCTCAGCTTTAGTTGCTTTCCTTCTGGGCAGGATGGTAGGATGGTGTCAGACTGGCTCTGAGTGGACACACAGAGTAAAGTGAAACTGTCCAGCAGTTTGAACTCAGGGTAGCTGCAGCGCTGCCGTTATGTACATTTAAATCAGTTCCTTGCACACTGTCATCATGTGTTCCCCTACTGATTATTATGGTCCAACTTCTAACATATCCATACAATAAGCACACATATATGCTTGAAACTCTAGAAGCACTAGTGTTTCAGTTCACACTGCATACCTCCAAACATTGTGTTTGGACATCTCAGGGTCTATAAATTCTCCATTCAAAGCTAGAGACACTTTGCACAAACCTGTCTGAGTACAGACCTCTTGTTTTTTTCTCTAGTATGTAATGATGTTTTAGTCACAACATCAAAATCCTCATTCCTTTAGGTGCATAACTGCAGTGCCAGCTCAGAGTTTCTAGACCTTCAAGGAATTTAGTTATCCTGACACTTTTTTTTTTTTTCTACAAAAATAACACGTTTCAGAGTAACATTCAAATTGCTTAGATTTCAGAAATAAATTAAAGGTAGTATGTGATTACCATCACTGTGAACATATTGAATGAATGAATGAATGACAAACTATTTTCAATACTTCAGAGAGAGTTGGTACTTTAAAAAAAGTATTTAAGTTAATATAAGTTAGTATGTCTGTTTCACTTTAATTTACATTTGGAGATTTAACAAGTCACAGCTTAAGGTCAATACAGCAATTTCTTTTCCTTCTCACTGTAGATTTCAGGAAACATCTGTCAAACCTCTCTAATTTGCTAAGGCATCTGCCCCTGCTAATGTCAAACCTATTATTTTTGAATAGATAGCATCCTCACTGTGATCATTCATTTTCCTTCCTTCTATTTTTGAGTCTACTAACAAGCAATCCTAGCCTTTTAACATTGAAATCCTCCTCCTATCTAGATTGCTACATCTACAATAGCATTCTAATACATACCTTAACAGCAAAAAAGTCTTAATTAATGGATTAAGGAATTCCCTGAACTCCTCTTTCACCTTAAGATTTACATGCAGGTAATGACTGTGTACAGCATTTTCTTATACTTACAATGAAAGTATTAAGTAGCTACTGAGTATGAAATACTGGCATTAAGATGGCGTCCCTTCCTTCCACAGCTTTTTGATGCTTTGTTACACTGTGATGTGTAGTATTAATTCTTTACAAGTGAAATGTGTTTTCTTCTGTAACCTGCCCAGCTATTTAGAATTCAGCTGGAAATTTAACTGAAAGTAAAGCCATCTGAGGATCTGATTATGACTAAACTAAATCCAACCAGGTGACATGCATAAATCTCTCATCACTAGATGACTGGCATTACTTAGCCTCATTCTTTAGCTCTTCTAGAAACTTGTACTCTTCTTCCTGACTGCTGAAATTCTCTTTTCTACTCATTCCCTGTTCCCTAGATTTCTGAAGGCGCAGAGTACAGACTACTCTCTAGCTCCTTCTGTATCACAACTACATCCTACTTCCAAAATTCCTTGTCTAGAATTAGAACTATTTATTCTATTTATCTGCTTATATTAACATTTACATGCCCCTAATTTCTCACTCAAGTCTTTGCAATCCTCACTCTCTTCTACATCATTGTAACAAAAAAATTGAGTAAGAACAACAGCTAACTCATATTGCCCCTTCTCTTTACAATATAATCATTACCTGTTAAACTTCATCTTAAAATTGGAATTGATAATCAAAAGCAGTTGTGTATCTTTCCCTTTTCCTTTGTAATTACCTACACTAATACTTACATCTCACTTTATATGCAGTTATTCCCTTCTCTTCTTTCCCTTTGCTCTACTTAGATATAACTTTTTTTCTGAAAAATGGCTTTTTTCAGAAATGCTAAAAAATGCTACAAAGACTGGTTATGTAAATCTTGAAAGTTATTTTATGGTAAGGAATTACTGCCAATTCTAAAACTTAAACATTAATTGATTTTTAATTTATTAGAATGTAAACATACTTACCTCCAAATCTTTCCAGCATATTCTGTACTTCACCCCTACAAAATAGTTTCAAATTTTTATTTGTCCATTTTCTGACTTTAGAATAAGACCTTTTGTACATGCTTAAAACTAATTTTATTCATATGCCTATTATTTGTAAGCAATGACAGAGCTGCTACTGTTCTACAAGATAAAAAATAACTCTCCTCCTGTGAGAGGTCTATTTTTTAGACTAATTTGCTGGTTTGTTTTTTTGGGGTTTTTTTGTTTTTTTTTTTTTGGTTTGTTTTTTTAAATTACTAGAATCTATTAACTTAGTCCCCAATAGAAAAGGCAGTATTAAGAATTAAAGTGTCCTGAGGCAGGGAGGATGGTAAATAAAATTGATAGTTCCCTATACAAAAAGAAAACACAAAAGATATTTGGAATATCAAATGAAAACAAGTCCATCACAGTCAGCATGGCTGGCACAGGAAGAAAAATCCAAGACAAATAAAATTAGTGCTGTTTTTACAACACTTTTAAGATGATAACATCAGTGTGTAAAGCAGTGGTACAATAGCTGACAAGTCCAAAAAGGGACATGGTGGGTAAAGAAAATGTTTGTCTTATTTTTATATCATCTTCTCCACAGGACACCAGTTTCTGTTTTGAAGAGTTAAAAAAAGCTATTTAAATAATACACTTTATTACATTTACACTGCCTGTAAATATTGAATTTCATAAGATTTGTCTGTAAAAAATTATTTTTCATGCAATAGTTGAATCATTTAAAGTACTGTTAATATCCTCAAGCAACTAAGATCAGAGGAAAAAAAGAATGAAATTATAAACAAATTCAGATAAATCTTAAATCGTCTTTTGAAAGAAACAAGAATTTTAAGAACTCTCACAAATATATCAAATTTTATGGATGTTCAAAAGTATCTACAAAGAAACCACAGAATTACTCATTTTAAAATGTTACATTTTCCTCTTTTTTTCCTTACAACCACTGTATTATCTGTCACCTGATTTTTTAATCAAATATTAGGAAAAAAAACCCCAAGCAAAACAAGCACAGTGAATAACTGAAATCAGTATCTATTTAAGACTTGCTTATTTGGGAAAAAAAAAAAAATCCTAACCTTACCCCACATCATCTGGAACCACATGAGTAGTCACCAAAGGTCTTTTCTTTCCATGCTTGTCTATTACTGGTGTTTCGCCTTAATACAAATTTCGAAAAGATTTACAAAGATATATTTTGTGGGGGTCTTTTGAATTCTTAAAAGCATAATTACTTTCCTGTAATGCCATTTCTCTGAACATGTCTCACAGGTTTCAGTTCCCATCCATAACACATGCAGTTCCTACAACTTTGAATCTGGAGTTCACAGATGATGGCGAATTATTCTGCAAAGCTAGATTTGAGCTGGCACTGACTAGTCTCAACAAGTTAAGTTCCTCTGCCCACCATTACACGGTTACTCCCAACTAACAATATAAAAAGCATCAGAAAGGTCAAAAATAATCTAAAAATTGAAAGAGCCCAATCTGTAAGAATTTCATTTTACTGTTAAACAAGTACTGAAATTGTATACTCTGACCTTTAAAAAAAGCAAAATCACAAATAGATATTTATATTCTTTCAAAAAAAAAAAAAAATCCTTGGCTGTCAGATTTCTATTAATGGGGGCAGGGTGGAGGCAATTTAGTCTGAACAAATGAAGAAGGGGAGAAATTAAGAGAAACAAACCCAGAGATAACTGCAGGAAGACAAAAATCCAGAAATGGCATTACATCAAACTTAAAAACAAACCCAAACTATCATGTGATGAATGAGTACTGTATTTTTAAGCAAAGCCTACTTTTTTATGACACTCCCTCAAACAAGAATCCCTTGGTTGTCTACTTTTCCCCTCAGCTTCCTCTGCTTCTTCCTCTTTTTCTTCAGATTCTTCCTGAAGTACTCTTAACCCTGCCAGCATTAAGACTCCAACTACCCTATCTGACTCCATACAAACAAGCACAGCTCCTCTTCTATTCTATCCTGACCTCACAATGTTACGTGCAGCCCCGTGATAGAAGGATGCGGCATTAAAGTAACAAAATCATGTAACAATACCCTACTTTATTAGACTCCATCTATAATTTTAGGACATAATAGTGCACTATACAGAGCTATTGTGTTGTCTTCTCTTACTAATTAAAATGATCTAATAGGATGCCAGCTGTCACAAATATTATGAACCATTCTTACTCTGACACTCACTAATACATGTCTTCATTTCTATTCAGTCAGAAATATTATAAACTTCACTTAAAAAAAAAATTAAAATCATATAAGCACCTTCTCTAATATCTTCCTCTGATCCACTCAGCTCTTTTCTTTCCTCCTGAAAGTCATAGGCAGGTATGGCTTGATCATGTTCTTCTGGTTTACCAGCTTTTCCTGCATGCTTTCTCCTTGATGGTGCCATTATGAGATTTTCTTCCTACTGAAACAGTGTGTTGTACTTGTTCCCTAACTTTCCCCACAATACATTGAAGATAAATATGTTTTCATGCTTACATTGACCTGTTACGGACACCCCTGTAACAGTCTCCACCTGTAAAGATATTCAAACTGGTTTAGTTTTGAGGTAATCCACAGGATTACCTATCAGAGGTGTTTCTAAGATCAGGGTAAAAACCAACACAAAACCAACAGAGCTAGTAGGTGCATACTTGATTCTACTGGAAAACAAGGAAATAAATTATAAACATTCTTAAGGTTCCTACCTGCTGGGCTTCCATAAAGTTTATTATGTATTTTGTCACATCCAGTATGGCATTCCCCAGAAGCTATGCCTATATTCTATTTTGCAAAATATAGCAATTATAAACCATAAAGCATAACCTGATTCTCCAAGCCATCCCACGCTAGGCAGACAAATATACACACAAGTATGCCATTTTTAAAAATTCTGGACAACTTTCTGAATTATCTTTATTTTTAGCTATTATGCCTCTGCATTCTGTAATCTAACTAATGCAGTTTCTGTATCTGTGTTTTACAAATATACTGCCCTCTTAAAAAAGCAATATTCATTTCCTTACTTTAGTAAGACTAATTTTTATATATTCTGTGCATTTTTATAAATATTTAAGAAGTAAAATAACTATTTAGAAGGAAAAGAGCATACCTGTAATCATCAAATACATGAGTGGCAAAATAAAATATTTTTTTCCTTAGCACTTCAGCAACAATAGAAATAATATACAACAGGAAATAGGAAGCTACTGAATTGTTGCTGAAATATTTCTTCTTGTTAACCTTTGATAACAAGCAGTATGAAGCATTTCAAGTTAAGTGTCATGACATATGTTTTTAAAAATCCGTCAAGAAGTAACAGGATTACTTGGAAGATGGAAAGAATAAAAAAAAAAAAAATCAGCTGCAAGTACCCTGTTTTCCAAACTAAGCAATATATGACTCAGCAGTGGATAAACTTCTCATTCTAGGCAGAATTCACAACTAGAAACATCAATAGGTTTTCCACAAGCCTAGGCAAAGATAGATCTGAAAATTAAGTGTACACACTGATATTGAGAACTCCAGTAAAGATCTTTTGAACTTCTAGGGCTGTAAAGTCCCCCGAACATTAACAGCTGTATCTCACACCTCAATTTACCATTTCTGTTTTATGAATTAGTTGTCCATAGCCATGAAAATGTTTTTTTTTTTAACGACATATTACATGGATATATACAACGTGATCACACTGAACTACTAAGTAAGGAACACTTCTTTTTAGTACACAGCTTTTTCTGTGGTTGATGCTTCTCTATATAGTGTGAAGATTTTTAGACAAGTTTCTTTAAAAAAAAAAAAAAACAAAAAAACAACACCCTGAAAACCCCTTTAAATTAACTGGAAAAACAAAAGCTTCTGCATTAAAATTATCCTCAAATGAGAGAAAATTTTCAAGACTCATTCTTCTTTTCAGCTACTGGGGCTGTTGAAAATATGATTTAAGGGGGAAAGTACTGGTACAACACCCGGCTGTGCATCTCTGTGCTGCAGAACAAAGCACTTCAACCGTAAACTGCAAGCGTATTTTTAATCTCAACATACTGGCACTTTTCTTTGTACTGAAAATCAGTATACAAAGCAGAACTCCCTTCATAGACTGTGAAACAATCTTGCCACCTCACGACCTCATACAGCTTTCACCCATCCTGCGTAGCTACCTGGTTTAGCCAATTCAAGTACCTTCAATCCACAGTAGCGTATTTAATAGTGATTTTTCAGAGAAATTTACCTCCTTTTTTCCACCCTGTCCAAAAAGACGTGAAATAAACCAGTATTTGCGTAAGTCTCCCAAAAGGGGCTTTTCACCATGGGGGCCCACCTGTTTCTACCTCAGAGCAGCAAGGGAGACTTGGCTCCACCCCACAGCCACAGCCGGTTTTGAGGGGAAGCCCCTGGAGTGTCAAAGGCTGAGGGGCACCGCGGTGTCCTAACCCCGTTCCTTACTCTCCGCCCCACCAACCACCTTTCATGCCTCTACCTCTGCCCTGCGACGGGCCCTTCTCTCACCGCCTCACCCCCCTGCAGCGCCCACCACGGCCGCCGCCGCCTCACGCGGAGGGGACCCACCAGCGCCGCGGAGCGAGGGCGCCTCACGCAGGCGTGAGGGAACACCGCTTCGCCCGAAACCCCTCACGCCCGGCGGCACCAGAGCCTCTGGCAGCCTCACGCAGCAGACAGCGAGGACACGACGCGGTCCCACCTCACCCAACCGCCGCCCGCGGGAAAAAGGCGGGAAGGCCACATGCGGCGGAGGGGCGCATGCGCAGTCAGACAGGCCCGTAGGGCCCTCAGGAGCGGGACCCGCGGCCCAGGTGGGGCGCGTCGTGCTGTCTCAGCATTAAACTCGTTTTAATCTCACCTGCCCTGTTCTGGCTTTCAGTGGGCGCTGCTCAGTAAGTTTATGCAACGTCTTTTGGCTATTATTGCTGAAGTTAAACAAAACAGCGTTCTGGTTTACTTTAAAACAAACAACAGACAAAACTTTTATCACATTTTAGTTCATTTCAAAGCAAACCAAGTATCTTACAATACATATGCACATACATTCTGTACATCATCTGATTACAAAAATTAATGCTTTTTTGAATACTGCTAATACAATTAACATAAGATACACCACCAAAAATTTCTGCTTGAAAAGACACAGTATCCTTTCCCACATAAAACTGCACAATTCTGATGTCTCAGCAAAATACAGGGCCACGCCCTGGTAAATTTGAAAACACCAAAACTTTGTATGTCAGTACAAATATTGTTTTCTGAAGTGAAACACTGCTCCCATACATTGCTACATTAAAACAGTTTGTTACCCATTCATATAGACAGGCACTTTTGTTTTTGTATCTACAATGCTTGTAAAATTCTATACCTTAATCATTTTCATTTGATTACAACCCTCTGTAATCAATCAAGAAATAACACCACTGTATTCTTTGGAATATAATACATGAGATATATAAAGTATCTTTCAAATAACCATTAACTGTTCTTGTACTGTGTATTTTTTTTTTTTATTAGCACACATTTCTTTCAAATCCCAATTAAATACTACAAATAGGGGGATGAATTGTCACTGTGCTTTAAAGAATTCAACATCAATAAATGTATACTAAATCTAAATTACAAGTTACATAATTCTCAATTTTCCTGTAGGGCTAAAAAAAAAAAAATCAGCAGCAATGACAGAAATTTGCAAAATGTTTTGGAATGCAAGATCAAGGACCTGTTGAGCTGATCCCAAACAACTTTGCCTTCCAACATTTTATCTAGTTGGCAACATCCACTGCAACAAATGCAGCTACATTTCTTTAGGTAACCCTTTTTATAAAAAAGGATAACATGGCCATGAACTAACAGTTGTAAAGTAAGATCTGTTGAAAACTGCCTATGTACAAGTTTCCTGCAATTATTTTTTTTGTTGTTTTGCATTGTCACAGCTCCAGCAGCTTGTATATCATGAAGAGTACTGCAGAGATTCTAACTGTAGATGCATGATTTTTTTTCTTCATATCAACCTAGTTAAACGTTAAACCATAAAAGACACTTGAGAGACAGATTTTAAATGCTTATCACATCTTGAGGTAGACTGATCTCCAAAATAAAGCTCTTCTACACTTTGATTCGTTCATGACCACCTTCCTTTTGGATCCTTCTCCTTGGAAAAATCTTTCGTTTAAGTGCAATTAGCTGAGGAGAGAAAAAAAACACCCAGTATTTAGTTCTCTGCTGGGCTACAGGTGCACAGATGGTCAGGCTTCATCCTAGAAACTATAAAATCTGTACCATCCACGGTTATTAAGTCAATACTGCTCTTTTTTCTTCACTACATAGGAAGAAAGTTATTTACTCAAATTCGTCGTGCACATTTCTACTGGACTTCTCAATAACCAGAATACAAGCAGAAAGTGAAAAATACAGTATGCCTATATTCTGATTATTTTAATCTGTGAATTTAAATTAATATAACACAAGCCTACACTCAGTTTCTAAAAGATAAACACAAAGCTGGCATCTTAAAACAGTATTTATATACCTAGCTGTACTACTGAGTTGAGTATCCCATTCCAAAACCAAGTTACTAATGGAGGGCAAGTTTTCTAATATACACAAAAGGCTGAAAATCAAGGGAAAGATTCATGCAAAAGTTACAGGTGGGGAAAAAAAAAAATAATCAAAAGCCAACCTTTCAAGAATTACACCCTCTTCATCAGACCACGGAAAGGGTTACTTAAGGCCCCAACCTGCAAAGAATTACCCATATGATTTGTTCCATTGACTCCCTCTAAGTTCAGCAGGATTAATCATGTTCAAGAAAGCCATTTTATGCTTGCAGAAGCCGAGGTTTTTTTCCTTCGAGTCAGATTCAAAACCTTCTGAATTCAATAGGAGTCTTTGCAATTACTTAGGGATGAGATTTAGATAAGGCCTCTAAATACCTTAAGATTCTCTTCAGGACTAGAGTAATGCTATTACTTAAAATCTTCTTCCTGTGAACTTTTCACTTTTACAAATATGTGTGTTAAAAGCTCCAGAATTTAAAAAAACAATTACTGATTTTGAGCACCCAAATTTAGCACACTGATGGACTTGACAGTCACCTGAAAAAGGAATACCACAATTCCTTCCTCCATATGACTCTTTTCAAGGAATCTCAACTGGATGACTTAAACATTGAAGCAATCTAATTATTACTCACATAACATCTTTGCTCCCTTTATGAAGGAAAAATCCTAGCTACTCTTCAAAACCTATTTAAAAAACCCATCTTACATTATCCTGAAGATACAGTACTCTATTAAATGTTATAGATTTGATAAGAAGATATTAATTTTACCTGTTCAGCAAAAAAGGAGATGATTGTAAATACAATAAGTGTTACGAGAACACAGTGGGTCCAGAATTTGAGCTTGTCTCTATACGCCCTCCTGCACAAAGAAATAAACATAAAAACATCTTCATATATTATAAATGCAAAGATACAAACTTTAAAGGAGTTCCATGAAACAGGCAAAGAAATTTTTTTCCAATACTTAAAGGGCGGCTACAAAGACAACTGAGACTCTTCACAAAGAGCCGCATGGAGAAGACAAGGGGCAACAGGTACAAGTTGGACTGGGAGTCCTTAAAAAGGGAGACAAAAATATGTCTACTCTTCCAGCCCAAATTTCTACAGCTAACTGCTGAAATGGGTTTATCCCTCACTCTCTGCCACTTCTACAGCAGGGCTTGTAGCACTACTATCCACACCTATTCTTATCACCTACAATCCTTTTGATTCATCCTGCAGTTCCTCTATTTATTTTCTCTTTCCTTACTAAGAGCTATTTCTCATAATTTGCTGATCAGCAACAAAATTACTCTACTAGTCATCTTGTCTCATTTTTATGACAGTACCTGCCAACCTTTTGTTTGTATTCGCAACTACCCCAGTTTCTGAAGTTATTATTTATAAAATGGCAAGAGGTAAACACACATAAAAATTTCATACATTATGTAAAAATGACACACACGTATCTTTTCTGATGATTATCCAGCTGCTTCTGCTGACATTAAAAAAAAATCACTTAGTGAGAAACGTAAGTTTCTATCGCCCTGTGCAACAGGCATTACAAACAATAGGAGTTTTTCTTTGAAGTAGGTTAGGGCCAATCGATGAAATGTTAATGACTTCATGAGCACCAGAAAAACCCAAATCCTGCAAACCTCAAATTTTAGTCCATTCAAATGTTTGCATGTTATTTTCATTGCTAAGTCCCTCTAGACAATATTGGGGGGGGCGGGGGAAGGGAAGACTTGTAGCAATGTATTCTAATTATATGCTATCATACTGGAATAACTCAAAAAGAATCTGTGTAACATACCATTCTTGGAGTTCATGCATATGAAGGAAACGATTCCGATATTCTCTTGGCAGTTCAAATTGGGAGGGTATAGGAAACATTGATTCATAAAAATCCCTAAGCACTGCTTTCACTGTCTGAGCATCCTTATGATTGTGATCAATATTGTCATTTAGGCAAACAAATTTTCTAGAAAACAAGAAGTCTTTGTTAGACTATTTCCTTTAATAATACGGCAAAGGTATTGGCAAACCAAGAACACAAGCAGGATCCTTTTGAACAGAATTGATAGAGTACCCTTTTAAAACCAAATTGATACGTTTTATACTGGTAATCAGTTTCCTTACTGTCGCATTATTTAAAATTAATTTGATTTTAATTCTGAGAGCACCAAGGCTGACAGCCAGTCAAAACCTCTGAGGAATTGAGTAACAAGCCACATTTCTCCCTTCTATTTATATAATGCTGCCATCTAATGGGCACTTGTATGCTTCATCCCAGAGGCCACCAAGGATACAGACAGCAGGTCAGATGGCCAGCACTATGATTTGGGTAAGGGCTTTTATAGTTTTAAATTATTGTAAGGATCTTAAATAACAAAAGAGCTCCACTGTAGGAGGTAAACATACTAAATTATTAATATTTTATTGTGTATGCTGCACCCTTCAGAGAAGGTCAACACAAAAACTATAGAAGATTGTAGAAGAGGCAGCAAAGCTTGGTCCCCACGTCTTTGAGTTACTGAGAACACTATATAAACTGGGCAGAACAAGACTTGAATCACAGACCCAAAGCTGAACTTGTATAACTAACCAAAATACAAACAGTAACAACCTGGATAGAATTTATGTGGAAATCACTGTGACCAAATAAGCGTGCTCCTAATAACGCCTCTTGCAGAGAGCTGCTACTCATATAAGAAACACAACGATCTAAGTTACTGCAAGTTATTGAAACTACAGCAGCAGCTAGCGTGCTAGACTGCTATGTACCCTTGGCCACTCTGACCTGGTGCTGGACAACAAAAAATCCCTTTCCCACATATGGGCAAGGTTATGTGCTTTATTTATATTGTGAGATACAAGACCCTTACATTTTCCCCAGAGGGAGAAATTGTATCTGGTGACATATGCCTTGTAATTGCTAACCTTTGTAAATAAGTAGTTCTGGTCAGCTGTATTCTTTATAGTATGGTGTGCTCTTTCAAAGAGCAAAGTTCAGACTTCCTACACGAAGCTGGAAATAAGCAGAACTCTAGAGGACATAAATTGGCCTACACAGGGCATTACCACTTTTCCTCAGTCTATACTGAATCTGGCACAATTGGTAACCTTGCTCTAGACAATTACGTGCAGAGGATAAACAGTCATTCAAATTGCTACATCCGGGAACAAAATACTCTTCAAAGCTGAGCAGGCTATGTCTACACTATCAAGTAATACTATGCAAAGCAGCTGGTTATAGCAATCATATGTCTACACTATAAGCGTTTTGGGAGTTCACTCTGGAGTGTCCCTGACCTTGTCCCTTGGACTGGCAGCTCATTAGCCCTGGGAACGCAGTACCTGCACTCCTGGAGCGTACATCTCTGTTTAGCTTCATCTGAATGAGATGCAGCTTACAGACTAAGAGGTTGCTATATGTAGCAAACCAAAGCACAGTAAGTCGGAGTGATGAGGATATTAACTTGTTTCAAATGGAAAGACTGTTTTAATCCATCCAAAAGAAACCAAATCTGAAATTCCTTTGTGTATTCCAGAATTAATGCCTAGACAATAAAGGCCCACTTTTCCTTAAGGATGCAAAACAAACATGTTAGGCAGATCAATAAGTGAATAATACTTTTAGTTCATCCCAAGAGAGACACTGAATACCTGTTTTTAGAGACTGTTCTATAATTATTATGTTGTTTTATATGCAGAGAAAGCATGGCAAAGCAAAGGAAATGTCATGCCTACATAGCAATGCCAGCTCTCCTTTGCTAACAAGATGATTATAACACTGCGCTGTACTTTGCAGGAAAACAGCCTAAGCAATTGACTCAACCTCACTTCACAAACCAGCCAACAATCTGGAACTACAATACACTATTGTTCTTTCAGAGGGGAAAAAAAAACACAACAAAAACCACAAAAGGTTATGCACGTACAGAGTCTCAGGTTGAGTCCATAATAGCATGCCAGTGCATCATATGAAAATTAGGGAAGATCCAAGACATATCAGCTCACTTGCCTCATCTTGCCTGTTGAGGTTCCTGAGACTACAGACTAGACACCCTTACTCAAACACATACTCATCTAGGATGCAATCATTCCACAGACTGGGCAGCTCTATTTTAAGTTGCTAGAAGGCCTCAATCCATTAGGCACACTCATACCACAACCAGCACAGCTTCAGGATCCAGTCTGACATCAGCAACCACACTTCAAAATAAGAAGCCAGTGATTGCAAGCATGGATTTGAACACTGAAGGTAAGAAACTTACATTATGGGCCCTCCTTGGGCCTAATAGGTGGCTTGACATCACATCTTTATTTCAAGAAAAAGTTCTAGCCAACAGATACAAAGAAATGGAGGAGGAAGAGGAAGTGGCAAAATGAGTTAGGACACTGCCCACTTTTGAACCAAGTCATTGTGGGAAGCGGAATGCAGGAGCTATGTGGCCAGAAGGCACTATTGTTAAGTAGGAGCAATAGTTACAAACCACCTTAGCTGCAAAGTATCTCAAGACTAGTGTTCCCCTTTCTGAATGAATGACCTAGACAAGCAGTACAGTGTAAGAGGCAAGTGAAAAACTGCTCTTTATCTACAAATGCAAATAATGGTGTGGTTTTACAGTCAGCTGAGATTACCCAATAGCTTGCAGTGACCTGCAAGAGGAGGTTTCGCTTTCCCTGGCCCAAGGTACCTGGTCCTACCTTCCTCCTTGCTCTGCTTTTTGACACTTGCCAGACCACTCCTTGAGGCCAAACTCACTAAACTGGCAGAAAACTCTTCAGTTTTCTGAAGACAGAAGCAAGATGCAAGACAAGAGTGTGCAACTGAGAGGAAGGAGAGATGGGTGGAGGCACTGTCTCACTTTTAAGACAGCTGGCTTTTAAATTATCTCACCATGTCTTGTTGAACCTTAGTCTTACACAATGGGCTCAGGACTACAATTAAATGCTTCTGTGAAGCAGATTCAGACCTGAGTCTCAAATACAGCATACTTTGCTTTGTAAGGTGGTTGCTGTGAAATGTGTTCCAGGACACTTATTTTCGCCATTTATCTCACAATCATTTGAGAAACCTAATTCAACACCACAGAGCCTACTCTCAGATTTGGTTATCTAAACCATTCACCATTGCAGAGTAGAGAAACAGGACTACCTTCTGGCTTTGGACAGGGGCTCACCAAATATTAAAAAAAATAATCAATTAATTAATACCTCTTGCCATGTTGTCAGAGAGCAGGAAAGCATAATGGATATGCAAAACTGATTTTGTAACAAAACAATCCACGCCTAAATTTTATTTTAAAATTGCTACATGAAGCAGATCAAAATGCTCTTCCTTTAAAATAAAACCACCTGCAATATAAACTGTATGCCCTCTAGAATGGCAAAAATGAAAGCCTTAAAAATAGCTGAAGTTTATCTATAAGTTTTCAAAGGTTTTAGATATATAAAAATGTAACAAATTAAGGAGACAATCCCTATCGTAACACGGAGAACAGCCATTTAGCTTCAGTTAAACAGAAAAAATAAGTACTTTTGGTTAAAATTGGTCTTGCTCTGTAATACAGAGTGTTGAAATACATTGCAAAAAGTTATTTTTTAACGCACAAACAGTTGAAGCAGAAAATTAAAACCACCTCAAAACTTCATCTAAATGAAGAAACAGGATACCTGGGATTTTTTCGTATGTCATCCAGCTGACCAACCACATGAGAAACATTTGTGCGAATCATTTTGAAGGCAATTTCCTCTTCTCCCATGATTTCAAACCTTATTGTTAAAAGAAATTATAATCACCTGTTAGTAGAACAACCTACAGTCAGGCTCAATAAATATTAATTTAATATTTTATTGAATAACTTGTTTTTAATCTGTCCAATCTTCATTAGAATTTATAGTTTGATTTCTGTAAGCTTTAGAACATATAGTTTGGTTCTGTACAAGAACATTAGCTGAAAAACTTAAATATACTGTATCACTTTCCTGTATTTATTAGTAGCCACCCATAAACCAAAGAACTGAATTCTAATACAAATTATGTAAACTACAAGTTTTGACATAAAAGTAACAATTAGTCTGAAAGCAGACCTAAGGCTTACTATGCTTTTTTAAAAACACAATTTACAGTTGTAATTCATAATTACATTTCAGACATAACAAAGCATCTTATTATCCAATCCCAGAAAAATCTTAAAATAAAGTTAGAGACGAGTATATAAAACTGCAGCCTTAAATACAAGTAAAACCATCCTCACCCACCGCATCAATAACTTGCAGACAAAACAACTGTGTGAAATGCAGAAATATATAATTTCTGAAGGCTATCTTGAGTTTAAAAGGGGGTCAAATAGTCTTTCAACAGTCTTACTAGAGGCACCACACTTAAATTTTTCACCTTTCTTATCTTGATACAAGAAAAGACCCTGCCTGCTCCTTGAAGTCTCACCTGAGAGCATACTCCATTTATTAAGCTCACAAAATTAATAATACAGTTATTCAATACTGAAGTTCAACAGAACAAAAGAGCAGCTTTTATCTTAAACCTGCTCATAGTAATGTGTATATATATCATTAAGCACAGCAAATCCTTGTTTCCACCCCAATGTTTTTCAATCTCATTTGTTGCGGTAGCTTTCCAGATTTGGCATAAACTCTCCTGGGAAGACAGCTCTTTATAAAGCTTACAGCACAACTTGAGGTACTATGAATTAACATATAATAATGTCCAAAAGCTGCCCTAAACAGCATCTGTAACCTTCTTTCATCCTACAGTTTAAGGTTGTAGCCACTCCTGGGGGAACCGCACACTTCAGAGACTCCCCAGCACTCTCCCCTGCCCAACACTGCTGGCAAGGCAATGGACAGGAGACAAGGCTGTAAGCTCCACGCCAGCAAACAGCCTCAGTGGCATGCAATTAGCTTGCAAGTTTCAGAGAAGAAAGATCTAAAGAACCTGATCTCAGGCAGATCTACACAAATACAATTATTCAAAACCAAACCCGTGGTCAGGATAATAGTTTGTCCTGCCCTTTCCAAAAGGGGAGGGAAACCCTTTTCTTGTCCCCTTCCCTCCCTCCCTGTCACTCCTCCTTGCAGGAAAACTCCAAAGTAGTTGGGCTAATATGCTTTTTCTTTTCTTGAGCTTCAGTAGAAGAAAGGATGAAGCAGATTTACAACTTCTAGGTACAGGACAGGCTCTTTCCTCTTTTTTATGCTGTTTTACCTGCCCTCGCTCACTACACATAGTCAATTTTTATAGCCATCTAAAGATAGTCTGGCTTACTCTTGTACAACACAAATTAAGATCTGGCCCAAGATGACACAAGTAGCACGGAAATATCTAGTCTACTAAATAAGAAACTATGAAAAAAAAAAAATCACATCATTCTGCACAATGTAACTACATAAGTACATATCAGTATGTTTCTTCAGTTCCACTGTTAAAACAAATTGAGCTAAGATTTGTAAATGTACAATCTTTGGTCATGTATGTGTTTATACCTCTTCTCATTGCTTTATAACATGTAACATGGCTTTTCACAGGACTGTAACAACATACCTGTATTTGTTTTTGTCCTTGTATGCCTTACGAATTCTGTCAGTCACAGGTTTGCAATTAGTCACTAGGTTTTTTGTTACTGGAGGCTGGAAGAAAACACTGCTTAGATTATAGGTTACTGAAAATTAGAGTGTCTGTTATAGAGATGTAATTTGCAGGAAATTTGTATTACAGCTAGAAATGTCTGCATACACTTTACTCTCTTGGAATGAAAAACACTAGTTTCTTGCTCAACTGTTGAGGGGAAAAACAACCAAGAAAAAAAAGATACTGGTGCATATCATGATTTCCTATACATACAAATATTATTTGAAAACTATAGATGTTTTTCTTCGCAAAAACACTGCAACTTCTAGATTTCATCCTCAATAAAATATTCAGAAATTTTAGCTCATTTGACAGCTGTCTTTGACATTCCTCTGGTAGAGGCCACCAGTAACACCGGCCAGGCAAACTGCAGAACAGCTGATACACATTAGGCCTTATTTCTATCATAAGCTATGTTGAAACAATTCTGGGAAATAAAATCCCTGTTCTCAAGGGATATTTCTATGGTAGACTCATTCCAGAAAATTTAGCTGTTGCAGACAACAGAAGTAAAAATAAATTAGGTCTCTGTGCTAAACCACTATTTTGTCAATAGTTGAACTGACTGATCGCATTAGTACATTAAGCACTACTGCTTAGATTAGTAATATTTTACTAACTCTCCAAAAAGATTTGATGCCATTCCCAACCACTGAGACTTATTTTTAATGCCATCTTAAAACATATTCATGGCAGCCATCCTTTATTACCACTCTTCAAAGTTTTTACTTCACAGAATTTTGCAAACTGAATTGAGAGTCATGAAGAGGCAAAACAAAGTAAGGCTACACTGGATGTAATGTCCTCAGACTGTGCAGGATTCTCAAATTCACACTTCCATTTCTTTAAATCAGGCTGACAGAATGCTTTTGTTTGGTATATATAACTTTGCTGGAATTCAAACTTAGGGGAAAATATTTTTAAAACCTTGTAACATAGCCTGCTAAGAACAGAAGGCAGGATAGGTGACCAGAGGGGAGAAAAAGACAAAAGAAAGAAAATAGTCCATGTCAATATACATTTATCTAACTACATACTGTAGATCTCTCTACTATGATTTGCACATGCTGGGGATCAATAATGCTCTTGTACTACCCAACAGTTCATGATCAGTACTCATCAAAATTATTTTTGCTTTGATACAGTATTGGTTTGAAGCTATACAACACCAGGTCACCAATTTAGCAAAGACCATGCGCACATTTTTCAAATGCATAGGTTGATGCAGGAATTAAATTCTCATTGTAAAAGAAAACAGGTATTAGTATCACATCTAAAGATTCTAGATTGCTAAATTCCAGCAGATTTTAATGAGAATTTAACCACTAAAATAGAAATTAAGGACTTAAATCCTTAAGGAACATCTAGTCCTAAGACCTCAGTTTTCACAGAATCAGAGAATGGTTTAGGTTGGAAGGGACCTTGGGAATTTATCTGGACCAACCTCCCTGTTTATGCAGGGCCACATAGTGCCAGTTGCCCAGGACTATGTCGACATGGCTTTTGAGTATCTCCAGGGAGGGTGACTGTCCACAAATCAGCAACCTGCACCAGTGCTTGTTCACCCTCACAGTAAAAAAGTGTCTTGATGTTTAGTGGAAACCTTGTGTTTTCAGTTTATACCCATTGCCCCTGGTCCTGTCACTGGGCACCACTGAGAAGAACCTGACTCCATCACCTTTGTGCCCTCCCTTCAGATATTTATATTCATTGATGATATCCTCCTTGAGACTACTCTTCTTTAGACTAAACAGTCCTGGCTCTCTCAGCCTTTCCTCCTAAGAGAGATGCTCCAGTCCCTTAATCACCTTCGTGGCCCTTCACCAGACGCCTTCCAGTACATCCATGTGTCCCTTGTACTGAGGAGCCCAGACCTGGACCCAGAATGCCAGGTGTGGCCTCACAAGCACCGAGTAGAGGGGAAGGATCACCTCCCTTGACCTGCTAGCAACACTCCTAATGCAGCCCAGGATACCACTGGCCCTCTTTGCCACAAGAGCACACTGTTGGCTCATGTTCAAGTCTGTGTCCACCAGGATGCCCAGGTCATTTTCTGCCAAGCTGCTTTCCAGCTGGGTGGCCCTCAGCATAATACTGGTGCTTGGGGTTGTTCCTCCCCAGGTGCAGGAGTTTGCACTTCTTTCTTAACTTCATCCCATCTTTGGAAGTTAAAAGGAGTTAGTCTAAAGCCTCCAAATTTGGAAGAATTATTCTAAAGATGTCCATCTGATTGTTTTGGTGGTATTCTGGATTTTGTTTTGGTTTTAAATACATGGGTTATAATTTAGATAAAGACTTATCAAAGTTCCAGTCAGACAGACATTGGGCTTACTGTCTTTCTGGTTCAGTGAATATTCTTAACAAGAATGACATTTTAAATCCCATATATAACATTCTAAAGTTCAGCTTTTCTCTGTTTTTGAAAGGAAATAAATGGTTTTATAAGTTAGGAAGTAGCTTGTAAAATTTTCATTTTATAACACTTACGTCATGTACACACAAGTAAAAAAATTGTAAAGACTTTCCTTATAGAAATCAAACCAGTTTTTCAAGCACAGTAAATCTATGCTCAGTAAAGAAGCCAAGCATCTTTTAAGACCAATGTTTCTTACCAGATTGGGATCATAATATGCTTCCTGAGTTGGTGGAATGACATGGATCTGAGTGATGTTGGCAGGAAGAGATTTAGAGCAATTTATTAGCATTTGTTCTAGACTTGTCGAATCCTAATAGAAAGAGAAGGGAAAAAAAAAAAAAAGATAATCCTGTTTTGTCACTGACATAGTTCTAAAAATCCAGGGTGCACAGACATATTTAATGTTACCTACATAACAAATTTCCATGCTACTGCCAGAAAAAGAAGGCTTAATATTTGGCAGACACAATTCAGTAACTGCTGAGGACATTGGGACTCCCCATACACCTGAAGTAAAAGGAAAGGCTCAGTGCATAGTTGAATTGAGACCAGATAAAGCATGGCTTAGTCATTTTCATTTAAAAATGGATCACACATGTTTACTGATGATGTCAGGACAGTACAGAATTCCCAAACCAGCAGTGGCATTTTAAATCCCAAATCAAGCAAACAGAAAAGTGAACTGAAAGGACAGGAAAAAGGTTTTCTGACTACAGTAGAGGTCAGGAACACGCTAAAGCAGGGCTGTGTTCCAGCTATGCTAATGATTTTATTTGCTATTTCAAAAACAAATTTTTATTTGTTTGTGCCAATTCCACTCTGTAAAGCATAAATAGTACACTTTGTTTTCTACCAACTGTCTCTAACAGTGTAAGTTCTAAAAGACCATGTCTCTATCATGTTCTCAGAAACACAGAAATGTGAATCTTTGTGGTAACAGCGTTTACTAGTATGACTTCTTTGCTACCCTTTCTCTCACCTCTTTAGGTCACAAGTTCCTCAGGGCAAGGTCTGTCTTTTACAACGTACAAGAACAACAGTAAGCACAGCAGGATACCGTTCTTCACAGTGGCTTTTACCTGTGAACATCTTTTCTGACAACCTCACACTAACCACTTTCTTGAACTTGGACACCAGTGATCCATTTTTCTGATGTTGCTAGAACTCAATTATTGACTCCATATAACAACGATGAAGTAGAACACAACGTTATACTCTCCAGGTAAAATTTAAGAACTGGCAAACGTTACAGATGCTATAAGCAAGAATAAAGATTTGACTCATTTTATTTTAACAGTTCTGGTCTTCAAAACTGAAGGTACTCTGAAAGTTATCGGTAACGAAAGAGTACCTGCAAACTTAATGGTAGTTCATGGATTCTCGTGGCCAATGTGCGAATCTCTCGATCAGACAAAATGCCCGACTGGTCCGTATCAACCTCATCAAAGATCTGAGAAATGTTCAGTGGCTGGACTGCACTCATAAGATAGTAGAAATATGAAAAAGCAAACTGCATATCTTCCGAGTGCCGTACTTTGTGAAATGATGTCTTGTCAAACTCCTCTGGAAACCTGTGTAAGAATGTAAACTAATTTAGTACTCCAGTTTCTTAAAGTAAAACATTCCTTACCTAAAAACAAATTCTCACCTAGAATTTTAAAAAGGTCCTTGGAAGTCTCCTTATTTTAGCACAATTTATGTTGTAATAAACTGCCTGTTACCCTTGTCAAAATAACATTTTAATGAGTAGCCATCAACACATTAGAAATAGCTATAGTAAAGCATCAACAGAAAAGCAGAATTAACTACAGTTTTACATTATTCCAAACAAAGATATACTCACATATCCTGTAGCTCTTGCATAACAGTGCGGTCAATCATGTGAGGCATATGAGCAGGGACTTTCCGAGATGTAAATCCAAATTTGCTGTTTAAAAGCTTATTTACATATCGAAGGGAATCAGCAAACGTATCTTTCAGCTGCCTTCCAAAATGTTTACCATCAGTAAAGTATGACATTTGTTTGAGTAATGACTCTTCTTCCTAAAGAGCAGGACAGGCATACATCAAGGTTACATTACCAAAAAAAGACCAAAAACATTGAACACATAGGAAAGAAATGACATTTCAGCCAGGTGCCAACTTTTTCCAATATTTGAAAACGAGAAGAGAAGCTTTGAATAATTTTCTTCATATTCTTTAGTTCTCTCTTTAAAAAGAAAAGATAAAAAGTCATCTTTTCCTTAAAATGTTCATGATTTGAGGAAAAGTAGTCTATAAAAGAAAAAAACTTCCTTTCCTTAACACTTGTGCTGACACCTCACACACGCTCTCAAGTCCCTGTTTACTATACGATTCATTTGTAATATTACCCTTTTTTGCTCATTACTCATTCACATTTGATAAACAGAAATGCTATGAATATAAAGATTCTTCATGCAAAATCCACTCTCAGATGAGCAGAAAGCAGCAGCCTTTTAAAAAGCACAGTCTCTTTGCCATTTGGAGTAGTGTAAAGCAGTTGCTACCAACTGAAGCACAGTATCTTCTCTTCCAGAGGTTTTCAAAACTCTGCCAGAATGCTTGGCTGGAAGTAGAGGAAGCGTCCTACATGTTTTCTTGACATGGTCTGGATATTCAGTTTTGTTGGCAGACATTCCATTTAACTTTTAGAGACCTAGTGCTTACCATTATACATATGTTTTACTTTTTTTTAATGGACTGGATCCGTATTTGCATAACTGTAACCGAAACAAAAATTGTTTTCTGTTGTAGTGCTATATATGTCTGAACAATAGCACTGTGCCAACATACAACGAATAAAAAGTGACTCCGAAGCAACAGCAGTAGAAAGCTGAATAGCCATTTCTATTCCCTTTCATCACCTAGCTCAGAAGCGCCCAAATCATAAACAAATTCGATTTTATGTGAAAAGTCAAAAGGAGCTTTCAAAAAAATCTCGGTATTTGCCTCAAAGGCAAGACACATTCCAAATTTATAGATCATATTAACATTATTCCACTAAATACAGAAAGATGCAACTATTGGAATAAGTAATGATGTTAAAATACTCACATCAAGAAGGTCTTGGAAATACTTCTTTTTCTCCCATGGTAAAAAGCCTTGGTAACTTCCAGCGTAAAACTGTAATTTTCTTCCCACTATCCCCTCCCTTATTTTTGTATCCACCTGCACACGTCCTTTTCCTCCTTCCACTCCCTGTGCGTCTTCTCCAGTATCTAAAATCCCAGTGTGTTTTGATTTCTGGGTTTCCCTTAAAATGAGTGCATTCAATACTTTTTCTCGAGTTGCATTTTTATTTCCCATGATCTGGGAGGGAAGTGTGGGTTTAGGCTTTACTTTGTAAAGAGGTTTATTTGCGTTCATTGTCACAAAAGTCCCCTTTGTTCCTGTAAGCCTTGAAGGAACGTCTTCATTTGGTTTTATTGTTTTTATTTTGCCATAATTTACATCTTTATAAGGCTTTTGCCAGCCAGTACTGTTCTTCTGATCTTCTGAATGATTATGCACACCCTTCTTTTCCAGGCCTATAATACTCATAACTGTAGTTAAGAACTGGAAAGGTCTCAGGAGAGCAGCCTTGGATAGGTTAAATCCTTTCTGAGTGATATCACCATTTAGTAGTTTTAAATCCAGATTCTGCAGTGCTAGCTGAACATCTTCAGGAAGGAGAGACACGTTTACTGATGGTATTATCACCTCTTCATGTAGAATCTCTTTTGTGCCGTTGCGACGTCTCCTGACTCTTGGAAAGCGTTTTTCTTCAGGAATATCCTCAAATATCATTTCAGCTTCTGGTACTGAAGTCACAGTTTTAAAATCAGAGTTGTTTTTTTGCATGGAAGTTGTGTTCAGTTTTGGTTCCTCTCTAGTATCAGCTTCAACAGCTACCTGCATTTTAAACTCTTCATCGTTTTTATTTAGAAACGTAAGGTTAAAATAGATCACAGTTGCATTCATGCCACTATGCATTATGAGGTGGATAGTCTTCCATTTGTTAGCAACTGAAGCATGTCGGATAATTGGATTATCACTATATGAACCCTCAATTCCTTTCTTGGCTATTTCGCTGAAGCTGAAGTAGGGCAGACATTCTCCTTTGGGAATAACATAGTAGGTCTGATTAAGCTGAAGTGTCACTTTGTACATCTCTTCAAAGTGATCTGGAAAAAACAAAGAAACAAAAAAACTTCTGTCAGTTTGCATTGTGACACCTATCTTTTAGCCGTCTTCAACTGTAACATGCCCAGCTAGATTCACTATATTAGTAGAGAGACAGCTTTGTGAAAGCACGCTTACTGTAGCTTCTAGTTTCTTGCTCACCTATCTTTAATAATGAATGACTAGACCATACTCAGACATACAAAGCTGCCAGACATTCCAGTGGTAATTCTAAAAGCCAGTTTAATTAATCACTCTTTCAGACTCTACCTGAAAAGCCTAAGCGGCTCATTATTACGCATCACTTAAAACTTTTCCATCAGTCATAAGAAACAGGCCTATACTACATTTTTGCCACATGTTAGTAGACTAATGTTACAGCAGTTGGTTTCACTACTGCAATGCATCTTGATTTGAGACTTCCAAAATCAGATATGCTGAATCAAACTTCTCCCTCCCACAGCAGAGGACGGATTATCTGTCAACTCTCACATGAACAAAATCTCACTGCCAGCAACAGAATTGCCAGCAATGCCGTTGTCCGAGCTGAGATGCAGGGGAGCCTCTTCTCTTCCAAACAGGCCAAATTCTTCCATTTCTGTTCCCCTGCCTACAGCAGACAGCACTCTCAATCACTTCAGTCATTCCTGCTAGTCTTTCATATCAAAATAAACTTCAGAGACAACTTGACAGGTGACTGAAAGTAGCCTTTGGCAAGAGCCCAGAGCCAGGCTTGAACTCGTGCTGCCAATATCAGAGAGGTTCTTTAAACTTCTTAACTGCTATGGACATCATCATATCAGGTCTCTTTATTTGGGTAAAGACTGTTTGCATAGCTGAAATGTAATTGCCCTGTTTAAAATTTAAGCCTCCCAGGGCAAGAAGTTTGATGCTTGCTGCTCTGTAGAGTATCAAGCACTCCACCCATGCTTGGTCAATAATGGTTTTATTAAATAAAGCAGCATATAATATTGATTCAGGTTTGGATTAATGAATACAAGAAGCATCTTTTTTCTTCAGTTGCTAGCAGCTCTTTTCCACAACTGTACAGGGCACCTTAGCCCAATCTGAGAGTAACGATGAACCAAAAAGATCATGCAATTCAAGAGAATCCCTACAGAAAGTTTATCAGCAATGTATTTTACACACCCTGGCCACAGTCGCCAGCATCAAATCCACAGGAGAGGACATTGCAGGCCTGATCACAGAATTTGTCTGCTAGCCAGGAATTAGCACAGCCTTGGTTACAGTATGAAACGCCACTTATTCCTGCACCAAACTGCCATGGTGGTCCATTCCCGATACCTCCAACTGCACCTCCACCAGCAACATAGCGACTACCCCCGCTGTTACCTACAGGGAGACAAAAGAAAAACAAAAAACATCAGTCATTTGCAATCCTTATTTCTGAGGAAAGGCACATTTTATGCCACACTATTGAAGTTAGACTGAAGAGTCAAAAAACTTATTTATCACCAGTGAAATGAAAGTGGGGCAAACGCTAACTAGACCTCTGTGAGCTAGTGTAAAATCTATACCGTGCACAATCTCACTGTAGAAGTTTAGGAACCAACTTAAAATTGCAACAAGAACTCCAACATATTTTGTCTTAACATCAAAAGGTAGCCAGAAAACTGATTTACTATTTCTCTTACACTCTTGATTTGACAGCATCCTAGTGGTATCTCTTCCTCAATCCAGACGTATCACTTCATTTTCCTACCCTGCTGTCCTGAAAATTCAATGTAGGAACTAATGGTGCAGCTTCACACTCCTGTTAGTATTTGGATTGTGAGTCCAAATAATATATTTTAAAATATATAAAATATTTTTTATTGTAGAATATCATAAATAGTAATTTGAATTTCAAATACCTTCCTTTCATCTAGTCAAATTTGGCACCCAAAGTAAGTTTTTCATATGCTCTACTCTTTGCTGTGATTTTCCACAGAAATTTGTCATTTGCAGGAAATAAGGTTTACATCTGCAAGCCAACTTTTATTTTTATTATCAAATAAGGCAAATGTTGTATTTACAGAGGATTGATAAATTACAGAATTATTCTTGTAAGAAAAAACAAACAGTTCACTTCCAAATTTAACATTGCTGTCTTACCAATGCAATCACCTCCATCCCAATCACATGCTGAGTTATTGCAGGCCTTGTCACAGTACCCATCTTTAATCCATGAGCCAGGACATCCCTCAGCACAGTTTGGCACAGGCCAAGTCAAGTAAACCTGGAACAACATTACAGTCTGAGAAAAGGACTGAGCTTGTTTCTTGGAATACAGAGACTTAAAATAACGCCTCCCTGTGTATAGTGCCTTAAGAATTCACAAAGCTTTACAAACAGCATTTAAACCCTATCTATCACCTGTGAAGTTAATGTTACCAGTGAACTGAAGAATTCCCGAGGCCATACAGCATGGCAGCAATAGCCAGAAATAGAAAGCAGGACCTCCCAAATCCACTTCCGCAAGCCATATTCCAATGTAAATTAATATTTTATCTTTTATCAAATAAGAGGGGGGACTTAAACTCTGAAATAGCTCTGCAGTTCACTTGTTCTCCTGACTCAAAATGTTTCTTCATTACTAAGCAGTCATGAGATAAGAAGCACATGTTGAACATAATCCCTGAAGCATCTGGTCCTCTATAACTTAAATAATTCTAAGAATTGCCAAGATAAAAAAAAAAGTGTGTGGGTGTGTGTATTTTCAACTGGGGAGGCATTAAAAACCACACGTATTTTCCTTTAGGCCTTACTGTCTCAAGATTTTAGCAGCACATTTCCTACTGCAACACTTACTGATCAGGTTATCACAAACATCGCATCTAAGCGTCATCATAACTGAGAAGAATAACTGGAGAACAAAAGAAATGCACTAATAACACGATTTTGCAGTTATGTGCCTACATCCTTAAAGATTTAAAACAACTAAAAGCCTCCTAACATCCTCTAGTATTGAAACAATAATTTTAGGGTAGCTTAAACAAGTTTTGTACAGCCCTTCTGCGTGTGTACACAAGAGTGTACACCTGCCTGCATGAAGTGTGTCATTCACTGGTCTCCAGCGTCTTGTGCACTTACTGCTTTAATATAAATAATAAATATACATCTTTCTTCCTCCATGTCGCTCTTGCAGATCAAGCTGATGGATTAAAAATCTGCTGGTAACCAGATTCTTTATACATGACTATTGCTAATGTGTCCTCAGCCTACTTTTCTTGCTTAACCCCAGTTGTTGATAGTAAGTCTGTTGAAAGACTAAATTACTTGATGTTCATGACCATGCCACAATGTATCTTTTAGTAAATAATTATATATATGATTATATATAGATTGAAGAAAAGATATTCTGGGTGTCTGGAGCAGAGATAATTAGTGATAAACTTAAATATTAGATCAGTTTGAATGTCACCTGACCTCAGTGCTCCTATGGAAGAATTGATTCTATTTTGTTTTGAACATTTCCCATAAAACAAAAAATTTACAAGGGAGGGAAGACTGACAGCTGCCAAACATCACATCAGTCTTACCAGTACGTCAACAGGAAGTGGAAGAATTAGAGAATAACACTGATAAACTAAAGCATGAAGCCTGACAGGAGAGCCATTATACCACCAGAAAACTGTGAGTGACTATGAATAAAAGTAGTTCTGCAACCCAAACATCAACACAGCGGACATACAAAAAAAAAAAAAAAAAAAAAGACAGAGCCTTCCCCACATTGTGCCTTTGCTAACAATTGCCTAGTTCAGAATAATGAGCCTTTAGAGGTAAAAGGGGGAGCAAAAGCAAATCTTGTATTTGCTGTCTGAAAGCGGTATTTCTTTGACTTTTTATTATATTAGCATAGAAAAGTTTTACATCTACTTATGGTAGAAAAATCCTTTCACAATGGCTTACCTTTTGACCTTTAGAGTGACTGTAAAAATCGTCAGGCCAGACATCCTTCCCAAACATAACATCATCATTGAGATAGATAAACTTCTGAGAGAGGCCACTGATACGATGAATGTGACTTTCAATAGCTGGTGAACTGAAGGTAGGCAAGTGACTCACATTCTGAAATATCTCCTAAAAAAAAAAAAAAAAAGCCCCAACAACCCAAAACAGTTTCAGAAGGCAAAAATAAACAAACAACCCCAAACCGTAAGAGGGCAGGCACATCAGATATTTGATACTTATCTACAAAAAAAAAAAAAAAAAAAAAAATAAATTTATCAAGAACAAGAAGAGAAATGAAAGACAAACAAGTAAAAATACTTTAGCAAAAAAAAAAACCCCCAATAAACCTTTTGCTATCTCATTTTTCTACATAAAACCATTTTCAAGTCTGCTGCTTAACTAAGAAACTGCACCTGGTTCAATGCAAAGACAAAAACTACTCTTTCACTGGCTACTGGATCAGGCCCATATTTCTATATACATATTTAGACTTCTCATGCAGTACAGGCTGCACAAAATTTCAAGCCAGTTGAACCAGTTCCAGCATTCAAAAAGTCAGGATTTTGTCATCTCTTTCAAGTAACCTCACCAGCAGACAGCAACAGAAATTGAGTTAGTATCTTGTTACCACTTAGGTTGCTCAGGGCTCCTATGGCATGTCCAGATACCAAAATTACTCCCAAATTTGTACTAAGAAGCTACTAGAGTATTTTTATTTCACTTATTCGGGAAACTTGCAGGATTCCCTTTCTCTTTTTTAATAAGCTTTTTAGAATACACAGCTACTGTTTTTGCAACCATCATCTTAGTTCTGGTAATTGTAATCCATCCTGTCTCAACACAAGCCTATTAGGTTGTTACTAGTCCTGAGAGACTGTTTTGTATTCAAAATTGCATTTTCCTCTGCCCAGGTTTTTTATAAATAGACTTTATAAGGAAATTAGACATGGGTATACGTTAGCTTAAATCTCAGTATTTGGAAGAAGGCTAAATGAAGGCTTCGTACGTATTCAGTTATCTGCCTAGCCAAAATACAATAGCATACTGGGGTTTAATAAAACTGTGGATGAGACAGGGAAGAGGTGGTCACTTCTACCTTCCAAATAAATGCAGCCTTTAGCCAAAAGGGCATAACTTAGAAACAAACATAGAATCTTTACTAGTGGCACTTTCATGCTGGTATTTGTGTTTGTTTCAGATTTTTGGTGGGTTTTTTTGTTTGGCTTTTACCTGATGTGTCACTATGGTTATCCGAGGATTATCCAGGTTAAGCCAGGAGGGAATCTGCCCATTAGTGACGATGAAAATATGTCGTACCCAAGGGGCATGCCTCTCTATTGATCGCAATGAGTATCTCAGCTCTTCATTATCTTCAAAACGGCTGGCAGAAATATCTTCATCCTGTTTAGACTATGAAAAGAAAGAATCCTTTCTTAGATTTTTAGATAGAACATTCAAGTTCTGATCCAGCTAGATAACAACAGTGTGCTTTAGCATGTGGGTGCATAAGCAAAATAAAAAGTGTATTAACCAAGTACCATTATTCTTCTGAATTATCAAGGTGAACAATACAAACTTCTGACATTATGGCTGACCGCCTGGTATCATTAGGATGTCTGCTGATCACACTGCAAGATGACAGTGCCTTGTGTGATCCTGGCTGTTGAAGAGAGAACCTCAGGAACAACACATCCTCCTGTTCTCCTGGATTACTAGTCTCATTTCCTGATCTTCAGCAAAAGCCAAGTCGCATTTCAAATCCGTAACATCACCTTTTGGAAATTCAGTTTTAAGAGGCTGAGGCCTTCCAAGTACATTGCGTCATAAGCCATATATGTCACCTAATACAGATACACTAGAAATGTCATGATGTAGCAGCCCTTCAATTATCCCATTATTAACAAAACTGAGCCTAATATTCACTATCAAATAGCTAAACGTTACTATATGTTTTTGTTAAAAAGACAACATTTTAATTAGAAGCTCTTCAGGTAAGTAACAAAATTAGGTTACATGACACAGTAACATATGTTTCTTTTCCAATTTATTAGAACTTAATGACCTCTTCTAAGAGCAACAATTAAGGCTGCCTAAAAGGAATATTTCTAAAAGAAATATGCCCAACTAAAACAGGAAAATCAAGAAAAATTTGAGTGCTTAGCAATTACCGTTTTCACTGTAGGTTCTACACACTGTAAATAAGTCTCCTTTTTTAGTACGTGCAGTAACACAGCTTACACATTCTCAAAAACGTAACTGAAAACATCCCAGCAACACCAGCATCCATTGGCTAGGTATAATATATGCATATAAATAACACGTAATTTCAACATGGGAAGTATAAGGTTTGAGTTCAGGGTTTGTATTAACAAGGAAAAGTTGCCCAAAAGCCAGGTTCACAGGATACAAAGACAGACTGCAAGCTTTAGTGGAGAGGGCACATTTACTTTACCCATGCCACTTGATATTCACTGTAAAATTAAATTCTAGCAGGAGAAAGCCACCAAGATTTTAGAAGATCTTATCTTGAAACAGATATCTTGTTATTTTATTTCCTTTTGCTAAACCAAACATCTTTGCTTGTATCAAAAGCATTCAAAGTAAACCTCCTTTCCTTTCAGGCCTTCAAAATTTTTGGAAAAGAAACAATTAACATTTGCTCAGCATATATGATGCTGCATAGCAAAAAATGTCTAAGAAACATATTGGAAAAGAGATAATCATGTTTGTTAATAAAGCCCTCTGTATCCCACACACAAGAAGCCCGCTTATCTGCCAGTCAGTATCAGTTAAGCCTTTCAGGAGTTGACTGCACACAGCTTTATCAGAACGTGTGCAGAAGGCAAAATCTTTCACTTAGTGAAGAACATGAAAATTTCAATTAAATGTCACTCTGATCCTTCTTCCTCCTTGATTTCAGAATCTGTTAGTGTTCTTGTGATGTTTTCTTACAACATAATAAATACTGGATTATCAGCAGTTCCAAGCTTCTGGAAGAAATCCCGTGTTCCTTGTCATTGCCTAGTTAGCATCTACTCGCAGTTTTTAAATACTGCAACCTTTACATGCTGTAACAGAATTTACCTACCTGACTGACAGAGCTGAGGTCCCATAGTAAGTAAGCAGGATTAAGTGTCAGTTCTTTCCCATCTATAGTCATGTTCTTCTTTGCTTGCTTGCTCAGTTCTTGGAAACCCTTAGGGTTATTCAGTTGCAAAAGAGCCACGCTGGCTTCTGAATAAAGCTGCAACTATACAAGCAGAGAAAATAATTTCTGGCATGTACCAACAACAGCACTCTTCCTTTGCCAATTCCATCTTTTTGTTTTATCTTTCTTACTAGAGTTACTAATAGGAACAACTGGAAAACACTGTTTTTACAAGAACTGCAATTTTGTAAGAATGCAAAAAAGGGTAGCAAAATGGGAAATTCAAAACATTTAAAGATACAGAACATTTCTAAATGCTTAATTTTCACTTTCCAAGGAAAATTTCTCTTTATACAACAATCCAGCAACAGTAAAGCTGTCCATGTTATAAATATTTCTGGAGTAATTGAATAGTAAGTCCCCATCCATTCCTTCCCTCTCCCCAGTAATAAAATTCATATTTTATTACAACTTTATTATATGACTGAAAGGATCATACTTTTTTTCTGTCTTAATCAAGCCATGCTTTTCTCAGAAAATTAAGGCCAGCAATTCATCGCTGCTGTCAGAAGCATGAAATTTTCAGAATGGTTTACAGATCAACCTACAGCTCAGAAATCTGAGATACAAAGGGCTCCAGAACTAATCCATGTGGGTCTCCAAGTCCTTAATGATGGTTGCCAATATGCTGTTAAGGTCATTTCTTAGTTGGGGACTGTTTGATCTGTTTGCTGTTTTTATCTCTTGCCACTAGTAAGTCTGTGTATCTGATTTCATAATGCACAGGATAAGAAGGGGCTTGCACTACATGCCCTCTTTAACAGCTAGTATAGCTTCAAATTGCAGGGCATCAAAACATCTCACTAGAAATATAGCATAACCCAATAAATTGCTGTGTTTACCATATGAAGTAGCAAGAGCTAAACAAGCTAAAAACAGAACTGCACTTTGATTCTCCAAGTGCATACATTCAACAGTCAGATTGAGAATAAATGCAGTTAATCATTAACAATATTTATTAGCTGCTATGCTTAATTTTTGTTCCTTCGTGCAACATAAGACAAATAAGCCCATCTACCAGATTTTCAGTCGCATAACATATATAAAAGCAATTCATAAGTTAACAAAATTTGAATATTGTCATGTTCAAAAACAGCAAAGCCATCACAGTTTATTTCATAATAACCTTAAGTGATTTTTTTTCCTCTTTATTTTTATTAAATCTGACCCTTTCTGCTCATTTTAAAACACTTGTCCCAGAGTTAGCACCCCTCCCTTAGCAAGGCCAGCTGTCCCACTTGTGACATTTTAAAGCTGTTGATGCTTTGACTCATATGCTATTTGAGATCTTTCAATCTGACTTATGAGGCCTGCCATTAGAAAAATCTGATAAATCTCAGACCTTCCAGGGAATCATCTGAACCTACGGGTGGAAAGGATGGCTTCAGTAGCTAAACGGCTGAGGTATCGTTACGGATTGCATCTAGCAACCTCCAAAAATATCGATATCAAAATGCTACAGATTGCAAAGCTGCCATCAGTGGGTATGTGCTTTATTTAGGAATACAACAGTGTCACACAGTCCCTTAGAATCTGTCATTTAAAACATACATATAACAAACAAAAAATATTACCATTGTAGAGCTTTGAAAGCATTTAAGAACATTTAGTTTCTCTTTAACTTGTTTCCAAAGTCAACAAAAGTCAACCTGTACTACAGACTCCTAACTAAATTTATTACAAACACTTCCCCCTTCCCCCCACTAACACAGCATATATGCTCTAGGTTTTTAAATATGTAACAGTCCGAAGACAAACAAGTAGTGGTGGAAAAACCTCTTCCACTGTTTAGCATCAGCATTAAGATAACCCCTGCATTGAATAGATTATTTATATTACATCAGTGGTTTTTTCCACCAGTACCTTTTTTAAGAAACGAGTCTTTTCATAAGCACAGCTATCAATAAAGTTAAATTTCAATGAAGTTTTCTGGTGACATAACTAACTAGATTCTAATAAATTGCAAGCTCTGCTCAGAACATTTTGTTGCTGGTATATTCAAAATGAAATTCTCCCCTGGCAGATTTTCTGATGTCTCACAGGTATTGTCCTCCTCTCAGTGGGGATGCATGGAACTGCCCATTCCCTTAAAATATTATCTTCTAGAGATCACCTTCCACCTGACAAAACAGGCCAGCAGATCCAAAGGTATTATGAAAACAGAACAGAAAAACAAGCAGGTAGATGCACAGAGTCAGCGTGATCACGCGAGCCTCGGCTTCTAACACAAGCGGGCTGAAAAGGTGCCGTACAGGTACAGACTGCCACCCGTGCACATTTACATTGTGCACTTGCAAACAAGAGAGGAAAACTGCATTCTCCCTACCAGGTAACTGTAAATGCAGGTGTCCTTTGGAGCCAGCATGTCTGGCAATGCTTAGACTTACTAAGCCACTCCACGCAGAAGTAAACTTTCATTGCCACATTCTGAAGGAAAGAGGCCTAAAGAGCAGATTTTTTTCTGAGGTGGAACTTGGAGTCTTAACCAGTCTTTAAACTATTACACTTTATCTTCTTAATGGCCAAAGCTGATTGTTAAGAAAACGAGATGCCTCTTTTTTTTTCCACACTCCAGTACGGATATTGGGATAACTCATATAGCAAGGGAAGGAGGAAGCACGTATTGTGTTAGAGAGTTACAAAAGCTTTACAAGTATGAAATACTGTTGTCTTTACAAATTTATCAAGCTCCCTTTATAAGGTAACTAACAGGAGGGTCATCTCAGAGCCACAAGTAATGCAATGACTTCGGGGTTTTTTTTTTTCCCTACAAAGCTTACTTATTACATCTGTGTGAACACACACCACCAACTCCTGAAGCCACCTGTCTGCTCCATCAACACTGACAAGAGCAGCAGCAAAAATTCTAGAGCCTCCACCGTCAAGGCAGCGAGGACAGCAAACACTCAGCATCACTGTGCCACCAGGTTCCCATGTGGATGTTCTTCCAGTAGTAAGACAAGGTCATTCAGAGACATTACAGCCCTTAGTTTTCAACATAACTTGTCCATATATGTGTACGTTTGTGTATGCAGATTAAAGAGGAAACAGTATTTTGCAGAAGAAGGAGATCTCCAAGCTCTCAGTTTTCCCTGAAGCAATCAGGACATTAAATCCTGAAGGATAAATAGTCACCTCTCAAAAAATTTTCATACTACTGTATGCTATTTCAGTGAAAAAGTGTTAGCATGATAGCATTAAAAAAACAAAATCAAAGAAATCAAATGCCCTTGCTTTCAATCCCTCCCTTGTCAGTCTTTTCATCACTACCTAGTTTAAGTCACAAGCGTCTCTTTTAAGCTGAACAATGATAGTTTTCTTTAGAAATGTAGGTAAGGAGGAGAAAGGAAAAGTGAAAAGAAATTTTCAGTTGTTGTTCTTCATGTATAGGTACAAGGTAACATCTTTAAAGGCTTTAAAGAAATATAGCTTAGCAGCAGGCAGCTGCACAAGCAGAGTAACACCTCCATCTAGTGGCTTACTAATGCACCATTAAGAAAGCGTGGAAAATAAAGAGCAGCCAAATACAATTTTCAAACACATCTGTCACAACACACAGGACTTAGAACAACAAACGTGATCAGCAGACATACTGCTGCTTACCTTTCACATCTGGAAATAAACTTCCTTATCATTACATTACAGTGCAGGCCGTAAGTACAAAAATTCAGTAGCCCATAACATACATAATTCACCTTGGAAACTGATTCATTATATACTAAATCTTCACAATTTACCCCCCTCTAGTTCAGTTCAGCTACTTTTCTCCGAGATTTTTACTCTTTTGGAACAAGAAACACATGACCCAGATGTCCGAGCAATTTTTGGTCCTCTCTGGATTCAGAAGTGCTTTCAATCAAACAAATTAAAGTGATCCAGTTAAAGCAGCATTACCAACATTCAACACAAACTCGACAGCTACACTCCTCCCTTTCTTCCCTTCTAATAGCAGCATTGTTGACGTTTGGCAGCAGGGAGGGGGTTGGTGGTGTTTGTTTGTTTGGTTGGTTTTTTTTTTTTCTTCCAGCATTACACTAGGAAACAGTCACTTAGAGCATGCAGAAACCCATTAAGCATCAGGAGGTGGCTATGAGACACAGGTCTAGCCTCAGGTACAAGTTTCTTCTCCTCCACCAAGCATCTCACAGACTTTAGATGCCAGAATTGATAACAGCAGAGGAATTGCTGCAAATTTCAGTGAAGACTGTAAACAACCAACCTTTCTGCTACTTAACTGTAGCATTAATCTAGCATCTCTCTCCTTGGTAAGGAAAAAACCACACTTGGTTATGTTTACCATAACTGCCTACCTACCACTTCCACTGAATGAAGAACTGATTCTGAGCTAGGATCTTAGTAAATGCTTCTATAGAAAAAACCTCATCCACACTTCATATGTAAAAATTTTTATCCTTGTAAATAAAACATTTCTTACATTTATACACATTTATTCCATTGTAGGTATAACATGAATAAATTGCTACTATCAAGAGTAGAGAACTGGGTGGGGAAAAATCTGCTGCTATGACCACACAGAGTACAATAATCCAAATTTAATTGTTCTAAAGCATCCACCACCAGGAAAAGAAACACACACAGCAATGATGACTGGATGGAGAAACTGCAGAATTCTGTGGATACCTGAGGGAAAAAAAAAGTGTTTACACAGAGATGTGCCTAACCAAATTGCAGACGAGGAGCTCTTCGGAACAGATAATGAACTGATCACAAATGTAATGTTTACATAAAGATAAGAACACACCAAGGAAGAGAACCAGCACAAACAGAAAGATGTGATCAACTCGATAACACATTACTGACAACAAAGAGAAAAAACACCCCAGGACAGAGTAAGGAAAAATCCATGTAGAAAGATAATAAGCATGGGATGTCACTTCCATTAAAAAAAAAAAAAAAAAAAAGATATGGGAGATATATCTAAGACATCCCACAGATGCAGCCTTTATGTTAATCTGGACAGCAATGCAAAACCACAGAGAAACTATAGCATTTTTAAGATTTGCTAAAGAGTTAAGCTAGTGATCAGCTTGGATACAGACAACAGATTAGCCAGCTGCTTGGACATGAGAAGCAGAACTGAAACACATGAAGAATCCATCCATCATATTTTTTGTTGGACTAATACTGCTAGGAGATCCTACTGGAATGGAAAAAACAGGATGAAAGGGATCATCTGATGAAATGGAAAAAAGATGACTGCAATCAAAAAATTAAGGTCCAGGCAGAATCGCTCCACAAGTCTTAAAGCCACAAGATAATAAAAACCAGCAGATAGCTCAAAAGTAGTTAGGAGAAATCCAGGTAGTTTGTTCTTCCAAGGTGTCCGTGAAAGATGGAAGGTCTCTATTACAGCACAAGAGAGAGAGGCTAGTCTAAGAATAAGGTCTGTGGCTTGACAGATTTACAGCAGAAATCCTAGAGAGAATTATGAATGTCTCAGTGCTGGAAGTAAAAATCCACACAGGAGTATTAAGGAGAAAAAGCATCAACACTGAGTTGAACAACAGTTAGATAATGCAATTAGAGAAATAACCACAACTAATGAAAGTGCCTGGGGACAGCTGGGGAACAAGGCAAAAAAACCTGAAACAAAAAACCCAGGAAAAACCTCCCACAACAGCAGGTATTCTTACTCTAAAAGAAGTATGTTTTAGCAGCACAAATATTAGTACAAGTCACGACACCAGACATCAGAGGGAAGAAGAGAAGGTAGTAGAACATCAAGGACAGAGAGATACTGAAATGTCCAAGACAGACATAAAAGTTACTCTGACAAAGGAACACCAAGTGTCATCTGCACAAGGCACCAGAACTCAAAAAAAAAAAAAAAAAAGTAGGGTACTGTGGATAAAATAACTTATTTAAGTCAAAATCATTTTGGAAAGAGAGCATGAAGCAACATCTGCTAAGAGACAGAGAATGAAATTCCAAATATTGTTTGAGGGAGGAACGTTCCTCAGAACTAAGTCACTATGAGAGATTATATCAATGACATTCAATCAGAGAACAAACATTGCCTAGGATGGTATTCCAATATATTCCCAGATGTGGAAGCAGACAGGTTTCTTTTCCACCAAATAAACTCTGAACTGATAGAGGCAATACTATTTCAGATACCAATTTGGTAATTAATAAGAAAGTTACAGAAGAGATGCTCCTAGAAAATAACCCTAGGTCAGGAAAACATAAGCTAATTGATTTTAAATTGAAACAGGAAAAAAACCATTAAGGAACTTCTTGTTACTAAATTTCTTCAATGCTAAAGGGCAAGTTTAACAAATGAAGAGCTGGCAATTGAGGTCAAAGGTATTCTGAGCTCTTCAGCTCCGTTAAGTCAAACATGTTAAAACTACCAGGAACCTGTAACTTAAGCTGTGGTGCGGGAACTAGCAAAGGCTCCAAACCAAAATGGATGAACCTGCACTTAAAGAAGATTCTTCAGATGACTAAAGTCAGGAAGCATTCAACCAACAACATTCCTCATGCAAACTTGAAACGAAAAACCTAGCATCTTGGACAGCAAAACTGAAGTACCATTTCCTGTTGGATAACAATCTCATTTCTCTAGAGTAAACACCATTTCTTTAAAGCAATTAATACCCATAGCATATAAAAAAAGCAGAGAATGGCAGATTGACCACAGAAATATCCACTGCTATTTAACCAATGTGCCACTAAGAAACAGAAGAAAGGATGCCTTGGCCACATCTGCCATCACTCACCCAAACTAGCAACAGATTCATGGTAGCAATAGAAAATTTTTATGAAGAGCACCAATACACAGCAGCGGAAGGATGCAAGGGAGGTTACACAGATACACTCACAGCGCTGTTTGCAAGGAGCATAATCTAGTACACAGCAAGTCTCTGACTGTCTGCTGGCCTTGGGTTTGCTACGTACTATGTATTTTTCACTGTGTAAAAAGCTCTGGTGATGCCTCCTTTAAAATGCAGCACAAAATTCCAGTCAGCGGTGTTGAAGGCAGACAAGTCCACAATGGAAGCGGCAGGGAAGGGCTGTCAGAAGGATAAGAGGAATGGAGAGCCAGCGCTGTGGGATGATCACTGCCTGATTAACTCAGTAAAACAAAGGCTAGGAAAAGCCATAGCCACTCTTTACGAATACACCAGAGATGTAAACAAAGGCAAAAGAGCTATTTAAGCTTTAATAACTGTTCAAGAGCTCTATTAGGCTGTTCAAGCACCTGTAGTAAGAGAGGCACAAATTTGTTTACTTCGGGAGGTTTCTACCATTAGTGAGATTCTAAGACAGCCTGTTAACACAAGTTGAGACAAGAAAGAAGAAATTCAGCTTGCATTAAGTTGAAGTGTGACCAGCTGATGAAAGGAGTTACACAATATCGTTTCTGCAATAGTAGAATACATGATTTGTTATGCAGCCTTCCAAAAAAAAAAAGAAAAGACAAGCAAAGGAAGTCATGATCATTCAAGCACCAGGAACAAGCCATAAAGCGAATTAGCAAATCCTATCGTTGGGCATCAAAAACATTACCTATAGATTGACATTCCTTTATCCCTGCTAACTCCTCCTCCACAAACTCCCTGGCCTCAGCCCCTTTACACCACCAAGCACATCTCTCTCCAATATCTGAGCCAATGATTGTCACGGACTTTTGAAACTTTTACCTATCTGTTAAACCTGGCTATAAATGGAAAAGGTGAGAATAGAAGGCATGAAATGCTAACAGATGGCACAGTCACACAAGTTGTGATCTACTGTTGCCTTGCAGGTGGGTAAGTTGAAGTCCAACTTGCTCAAGGCCATACAGAGTACTTGTCAGAGAGAAATACAGCATTCAGCTGTGAAACAATCCAGTGTTGTTACTATAAAGATAATTCTTCTAAAAGCAGAGAGGGAAGAAAAAAAGCTAAGAAGCTACACAAACAAAATTCTGCCACATTAAACAAGCCAGTGATATAGCATACTTAGCTATGTTGTCTTATAGGCAAGACAACAGCCTATAGCAAATGTCTGAGAGAAACTGATAAGGCTGGTAATTTTTAATCAGTTGCAGACTAGCAAATCTAACACCTAGTAACTTGCAGTCACAGAATGGACAATTGGTCTTTTGAGGGCAACTAGTTGAGTCACTACTCTTCACAACTCAAGAAAACAGAGTCACACAGAAAAACAGCTTACTATCAGAAACATCCTAAGTCTCCTAGGTGGGTGATATCCCATATGGGAACAATTCTGAAAAACTAATACCACTAAGTCACTCTCTCCTCCAGACCCTTACCAGTTTTACTTTAGAGGCCAGGCTCTCCGGTAGTTTTGTTCGCAGTTGATTTGTTTCTTTGAATGTAGCTGGAAAACCACTAAGGAAGGCCAAGTCTTGCATTAATACTAGACCTGGAACTTCTTTGTCTGTAGTCTAAAAACAATAAAACAGGGTATAAAGACTTTTTTAAACTTACAGTAATTAACATTTATGTGTCAATCCTTCATCAGGTGACAGATTTAGTAACATGTATTTTGCCACTTAACCCGAACTTTAAAACTGAGTTAAGAGTTCTTTAAAAAGGTTTTCACTTCTTACTATATGTGAGTTATGGAAAGAGAGTAGCACAGAAACACTTTCTAAATATGTACAAAGAGTTTAACATATACAAAATGTAATCAACAGATTTTAAAAGTACGTACCAAGTAACCCCTCCATACTATCTGTTTGCTGTTGTCTTTTAACATTCCAGAATGGGCAGCTTCAACTAGAATACATAAAATGCATTCCAAATCAAAAAATGCAAGTAATTTCTTTTGTATATTCCAGTAACTAAGATATACTCTTGCAAATTAAAGAGATTTGGATATTTATGGCATGAAGAGTTGTCTTTATAACTGGTAAATAATTCTTGGCGGTAAAATAAACACCACTGGTTGGGCTAGTGGGTAGTAGCGGTCAGGCCCTACACATTAAACAAAATAAATAGCTCATACCTGCTCCAAGATCCTACTTCTACATGTTGAACACATGGATAAGTTTATTTTAAGGTATGTAATCCTTTGAGCAAGGGCAGAACTTATTGCACAATATTCAAACTAGACTTCACAGCCATTAAAAGAGGATTTCTAAAACTAATCTTCCTCAGTCTAAACCTCAGTCTTCTGAGATTATCAGTGCAACACAGATATTCAGATATCAAATCTGTTTTGCAATAGACTTCTGAAGCTTGGAACTCTAATCATCTGTAATCAGTTGCCTGGGAGGTAAGCAAACAGTATTATTAATGTCATCATTTAGAGGAACAGACTGAGGGCAAGAGACACTGAATGACTTGCTAAAGTCAAACAGAAAATTAGTGGCAGAGTCAGTATTGGAGAAAAAAACCCAACCAACCCCTAATTCAAACCAACTTACTAAAAATCTTCCTCTAGAATAGTGGCTGGAGTCTGACAGATAGGTTCTTACCATCCTTAGGGCTATCAAAAACAATTACTGTCACGTTGGTAGAAGGATTTTTTGGTTTTGCTACAAAGAACATATTGCTAGCAGCTTGTAAAGCAGGGTGAACGGATGGCAGGTCTTTCAGTGTGACATTGGTAGGCAGCGCAGGATCCAGGACAAGCATTGGCACTTTGATGCAGTGCGTCAGCAAACACTCCAGTTGCTTCTCACTACAGCAAAATACCAAAGGTATATACATATGACACTAGTAGAAAAATTAAGACAAAAAACAGTATCAGATGCAAGGAGAGATGTTTTGTAAAATCTGATCAATTAGTTCTAACATCTGCTGGGGCAGGGCAAAATTACTAAGAGCACGCTTGCTTTGCTGCAGAAGGCATATACCTGACTGCTACAGTTTAGTTCATTGCCACAACTGTTTTTTCAAAAGTTTCCAAGACTACAAAGTTTGCCCACAGAGGAGACCTTATAAAGATCTCTAACTAGCAGAACGACCCAGCAAAATGAAGAACAGGACAAACCAGGCCCTGTCACTTCCTGGCAGCAGAGGCACAAGAGGTTTTGCCCCACCACAAGCAATTATTTGCAGTGCCATGTATACAAATGGCAGGTGAAAGCACGCTTTTGAATTCTAAAACTCCAGGTACACATGAATTAAAAATCCACACTTGGAATAGGAACTACGCCTAACCAGTGACAAGGATACACTTTCTGAACTTCAGAAACTGTCACATTTTAAGAAGCTCATTCATATATGTCACAATAACATTACTTTTATTCAACATATGTATTATCATGCTGTCAACTGTTCCTGAAGTGACGGAGAAGAAAAGTATGCACAGGCTATAGAAAAACAAACCACCTCCCCAACCAGCATCTGCTTTCAGCTGACAATGTGTAGGATGTAATTTATTCCAATTTATGCCCAAACCCACAAGAACTCACCTCTTCTTTGTTGGTTCTGTTGCATTCTTTCCAAGGATTTCCCTATTACAAAATCAAAACAACTACATTAAATAATACCGAGTTGACAGTAAGGAATTTAGTCTAATTTCAGATTGTTAACTGAGTCAGGGACAGGTTGTGACAGCACTGATAACCCAGTTATAAAACTGCCAAGGCCCTGCCATTGGCCTTGCCAAGGCGAGCAGAGGCAGACGCACACGTGCACCTCCCTGCTCGCCCTCGTGCAGCGTGGCTCAGGAATTCTCCGTTGTGCTGGCGGCAGCGGCACTCTTTTTGCTAACAGGATTTTCAGGGGTTGTTATTAGATTACTTAATGAAGCTCATGTTGAGATGAAAAACACTGGTAAGAAACCAGGATGAAGTGACCTGAAACTAGTCTGACTGGATTGTTTTGCCTAACATACATATTCTCATAAAGTCTATCGTGTATTTTTCATGTAGACATAGAAGCTAATGACAATTAATGCGAAGGTAGTGCAGTGTTGATGTTAAATAATAATCACAACACCAGAAGGGCCCCTTCTACTTACACCAACAGAAGAACCACCACCATCCACCGAGCTGCTCTCTCCCACTGAAGAATAAAGCACCTGAACCATGACTAGCTCAGTTCAGGTGTATCAACAAGAAAGTTAGAACTTACAAAGTTTTGCTATGCAATATAAAATATGCACTCATTAGCAGAGATTTATAACATCTTTGCCTTTGTCTTCTGCAGTTATCTTGATCCCATGAAACAGCTCTTTTTGTAACAGAGCTAACCGATTTCAAAGTACATGAAAAAAAAGTTACCTACAAGGGAGAGAACCGGGTGCCCCTATAGATAAGGAACGTGACATGGACATGAGTCTTACTCATAAGCTTGATATCAACTTTCCAAATCAGCATTATGGAAAAAAACATTATGCGTTTTTCCCTCTGTAAAATGGGAATCACAGCATGAGCTATGACAGCTAAAACCACTAACATTTGCCACATGAACTGCTATGAAAAGATTAGTTTAAGTTTGAAATCTTTTCAGAGCAGACACCATGTCTAAGATGTTTCAACTTAATGGATTTAAAGTTCTACTAATACTTAAGTAGCAAAACAAAGATCCGAAATTTCACTTGCGATCACATTGTCAGTGGTACCTAAATTGCAAGTCGTAACATGCCAAAAATCAGATCAATGCACTCACTTGTGGATTTCAGATTATTCTGAATTAAACTCTTACAAGCGTTAAAATAGACACTTGCTCTTCAATTTAGCATATTTTCTGGCCAAAGCAGATCATGTGATCACAAAGTCGCTTATTAAGAACTTAATCAATGGTTACAAGACACAATCCAAGGTATCTGCAGTAGCCTGTGTTTGAAGCCTCAGATTAGCAATTTTGCAGAACAGTATAGCACAATCTGTAACACCAAATGCAGCAATACATGTCTTTCCCTCCTCAGTTAGAAGGCTGACTCATACCTTTATAATGTGAATAAATTATTTTCCTCTCAGTTTCAGTGTTTGGGAGACTACAAATCTAACTTTAAAAAGGGGCTTTTAAGAGCCATATGCTTAAGATATTGTTAAACCCATTAGAAAAAGAAATACTGGGGGGAGGAAGGAGGAAAAAGGGGATGAAGAGAGGTTATACATTTGAGATATAATTTTATTATTTACAAACTGAGTTATAGAAATCAATACAAAATGACATACATAAAGCACAGTTTTCCGCATAGCACTTTACAAATTCAAGACAGAACAGCCTTAATTACTTTAAGTTATTATGCTTTGTATCTTAAACAGTTTTCTGATTAGACAGTACTTCATAGCTAAATGTAGAACTGAAACAAGGTTCTGAGAATAATCAAACGAAGAAGTGAGAAAATGCACTTTGAATTTTCATGTTGAGTAACATGGGAGAAAAACAAAGAGGGCTAGTACTGCATTAGATTGCTGCTGTTGGTTAAAAGGAAAAAATGCATAAGATTATTACCTCATTATTTTCTGTTCTTCCTCCATCTGTTCTCTGACCTGTTGCAATTCTTTGATCAGTTCAACATCGGTGCCGTTCACCCAGGTGTATACCACATCAATCGGCATGGGTAAACAAAGTCTACATAATTCAAATGAAGGCTACGTGAGCTCTTTAATGTTACAAGTGTTTGTGGCATCCTACGATAGCAATTTCTGTCTAACAACAGAAATACTTGGTGTTTGGGCTACAAACAAGACAAAAGCAAAAAGCTTCTCTTAGCTGTATATCGTCTCTTAATTATACACAAGGCTTTGACAAAACAGCACAGACATTAACCAAAAAGGATGTAAAGTGGCTATTACCTTTTTTCTATTTGTTTATGATGATAGCCTCTCTGAGGCCCACAGCTTTATTTCAGCAGGTACACCAGGCTGCTGCCATAGGTGAATCTCAGTCCCAGAAAGCAGGAGGATACCCCAACTATTATTTTCAAAAGTTCAGTATCAAGCTATTCAATACCTTCCTAAACAGTAGATGGCCTAGGAAACATTGAGCATTTCTCTAAGGCTAAGATCCACAAGGTCACAGAATGAGGTTTTCCAAGGAAAGGTGTTTCCTCCCCGCTCACTGCATCCTTCAAGAAAACGTTCAAAGAGAGACAGACTTTATAAGTATCTCCTCTACCTTCCCTTGCACGGTATGACACGCAGAAAACTTCAAGACAACCTTAATTTTCCACTGGCTGAGATTCAGTAACTGAAGCACAAAATTTGGTAAAATGGCAACCAGTAGCTGGTCACCGCCCAAAAGACAGGAACATTTTCTACTCAATTCATCACTATCCCCAGCTGAGCTAGGACACTTAAGAGGATGAAGGTGGGTTGTTCTGAGACAGTTTGACCATCTAAAGCAGCACTGCCTTCTGCAGCAGCACCCCCCAGGAAGTCTTTCTCACCTCTGAAATGCAATGCTCTGTAGGAAGCTACCCTCTCAACTGGAAAAAAAAAAAAGTCAATTTACTGAATACAATCACTCTTCTAATCAGATATTTCCCCTCTTTCTCAGGGGATGACACTAGATTCTTGTTCATTACCAGGTGCAACTCAAGGCATATTTTGAACAAAAAAGTCCTTCACAGGAGTAGAAATTCAATGGCTGGAGCTCCTCCAGCTTTTCTACAATTGTTGTGACCAGTTGAATTATTTGATTGACAGTCCCTTGATTGCTACAGCTAGGACAAGAGTCTTTTAGGTGGAACCACTTGACTCAAGGCAGCTGATCTCAAAAATGCCCAACTCCTCCTTCTGGACAAAGTGCAGAATTTATTTACCCAGGCTTCACTGAACAACATAAAATGTAAAAAAAAAAAGTGTTAACTCTCTTTCTAGGGTATGAGGCAATTTTGACTTCTGTGAAGTCTCTCACCAATTTATCACTTGCTAAATGTGTGTTACCATGCAGTAGTACATAGAACTATGTAATTTTCTTAACTTAATTTTCAGCGTTGAAATGATGTCACATACAGCTGAACACTAAAAAACTCCACAGAGGAAAGGCATTTTTGGTCAGATGCAGTTATGTCAACTCTGAATTAACACTAGCATGGCAAGCTCTTTCTTCATTACCAATGGCAATAGAGACTAATAAAAAAGGCTATTAAGGCAAGTGAACTGTTTGCAGATCCACTAGTCTAACTGCTTAAAATTTATCCAAATACTCAAACATTCTTAATGTATTTTTACAGCATACATTGTTTGAGACAAAGTAGTGGTTATCAAACATATAATAAAAAACAAGTATCATATACAAATTAATTTGTTGCTTCCAATTAGGATCAGTAACACTGTTACAGTTTCACCTGTTTGGTCATTGCCAAAGCTTTCTGGTGGGTTTCATGGCTTCTTAAAAAGTACTGAGAGTTTCTATTTTGAAAAGTATGTAGTGGCATTTTGCTTTAAAATTAAAAAGGAACAGGAGATCCACTTCCACATTATCCCTCTCAAACACTGTTTTTCACATGCAGAGTCTTTTGCAAATTGTTCAAGGTCAGAAAAGATCAAAAACTTTCTCCTTAAAATTCTGTAGCTGCGTTTCTCCTTCATGTGGATTTATGCATTTGGTCTTCATAACAAATACCAGAGTCTTGCAAACTGATTAAGCCCAAGATGAGCTGCCTAATGGGAATTATGTAACACCTTACTACAGAAAAATCATAGCTTTTCCTATTTGCCACTGATTTTAATATCAGCAAACATGGACTTTGGAAACTTCCTTGGAGACTCCTAGACAATTAATGAGACTTGGTTTGGATACTCCGTCATACTTCCCTTTTTCAAAAACATACCCATTTTTTTTACTTGCAAACCCAAAACCATCAATAGGATCTTGCTTGAAGACAAAGCCAGAGCCACCAGCTCTCCCAGACAGGACAGGAGACCTACCACATGCTGCCTATTCTACGCACCTGCCGGGAAGCATTTTCCATACCTGTGACGTTTGTTTACATACGAGAGCCATGCTCACAGCCGCGACTGCAGCTAGAAGACAAAGCCTCATTGTCTCAGCGCCCACAGTTGCTGAAGGAGTGCAGCAGCCTCTGGATCTCTCCCAAGCTACCATAGCGTGATCTCTAACCTTGCTGAGCCTCTTTAAGAATGAGCGTAAGCCTATTACACACTTAAGGTCCCCACTTGTAAACCTTCCAGCCCTCCCGCCTGTTCCATCTCTGTAATTGCCCACCAACAGCAACTCAACTGTTCCACTGCTATTCCCACTCCAGGACACCTTGGCTTCTTAAGTTGTGCATCTTTTCCTCTCTCCCGCCTCGCTCTGCTCAACAATCAATGGCTCTCCAACAACTGATGGCTCTCACTTGCTGTACCATACCAAAATCAGTTTGTACATTTTAAAAGCTGAGGATTGTTCCTTCACATTTTGTTTCCGTACATATTTTTGAGTTTTAAATATGATTTGGCCATGTCCTGGAATAGCAAAATTACACTTCAGCATTTGCCAAAATGCAGAATTTGCTGGTGGAGAAAAATAAAACAGAGTTCTTGGACAAGACTCTCATGCATTGCAACTGCGTTATTTAGTTTCCTTCCCTCCCTTTTATTTTCATACCAAAATTAAGTCAGTCTTCAAAAATGAGTTTGGATGAGATGGCTTGGTAAAAAGCCCTGGAATTTCTATTCCACTGTCTCAAGCTGTGTAAGAACCTGGGCAACATAAGTAGGAAGTTTAGCAGCTGACACAACTACCTGGAAAGTGCAACAGCTGGGACGCCAGAGGACATGAGACAGGAGGGAAAAGCAAACCAAAGCAATGGCTAAATTTCAAGGCAAAAGAAGTAGTCTTCCTTGGTCTGGCAAAAAATAGCATTCAATAGGTGTAACTAACGATGCTAGCAACATCACTGGTTTTATGTTATTTCAGGAAGAAGAGCTTTTCAAATTTATAATCATAAGGAGCTTGCCCACACACACAAATTTGTCTACATTTCACACTGAGATTTTCTTTATAAAAGTTTGTAACACAACTGTTTAACAAGAACGGAGATGTTTTCCTGCAAAGCTAGAAGATAACACTACTTTAATTCAGCTGAAGGTCCATTAGTATTTCCCTAAAGGCCATGCAGCTTTTACTTTCCACTAAGTGGTGGATCTGCTTAATTTCCAAACCAACAAGCTTCCTGTTCTCCAATTCTGAATATTTCTCTCTAACACTAAAATAAAAACTGATTAAAATCAACAGATAAGCTAGGATCAAAACTGGAAGTCCACAATCCTCATTTTATGTAGAAAGTGTGTGACACCCTACACGTTGCATTGATAGCAGCCTTAAAAATTCCATCAAACCACCACTGAAACGGTGCATACTGCAAGACAGGGTCCATTGCTGCATTCGTGAAGTTTGATAATAAAAAAACCCTGAACCCTGACAAGGGACTTCTAAAAGTTAACAGATGCCTACAAGTATGTCTCCACAAAGACTTTTTTTGTCGGTATGAATCTTTTTCAGGAAGTTGGTATCTGCACGCAAACATCACAACAAACTTCGCTGACGCACCTGACAGTATTAAAGGCATATAGGTGAACTGGAATGATTTAAGCACCCATCACGAAAAGCTTAAGCTTTTGCTCAGGCAGCCAGTAGTTCCTCCCCAGGCACTGGAGGTTTTTATCACAATTCACAGAAATCAACACTAGCTAAGGAGTGCTTTACACAACCAAAACGAAATAAGAAAACAGCCTGTAGAAATGGAAACTGACTATAGCTGCATCACAACAATAAGATTTGTGATTTTGTCTTGGACAAACTCAACCATTTTATCAAAGCACTGTACTTAATTATCACAAAGTAAGGCATTTTAGTACTGACAGGAACAAACTACCAAGCTTTCACTACAGTACTGCAGAAAGATGTAAACATTAAGCTAATCATCCATATGAGCTATATCACTCTGCTTTCATCTGTCATCCTTTGAAAATGGGGGAGGAAGGTAAGAGATGAGACTATGAAAGTGCATAGGATTCACTGACACCACGCAATATACTTTTATAGTTATCTTGCACCAGCTAAAGCATGACAAACTGATCTGATCATCTCTACTGTCCCATGATTCACTAAACCTCAAGGCAGATTAAGCATCTGCTTTCAGGTTGGTTTTTTGTTTTTTTTTTCCAGTTGAGTATATCAGCACTTAAAGAGTCAGATGATATCTCCTTAGCAGCTTCTTCCACCTATCAATTCATAGTCCACTGACTTCCTGACCAAAAGACCCCATGACTATTCAGACACGAATGATGAAATCACAAGAAGTCATGCAGCAGTTAACACAACTGAAATAAGTGACCCATATGACTTGGTTTCCAGTTTGCTGGGACTTCTCACATGCAATCAGCTTTAAAAAAGTTTCTTAAAAGCTGAGTGCATACAATAAGGTCCTACTCAACAGTATGTTACTTCATCTAGAATATTTGATTTAAATATTTGAAAATTCATTGAACACTAAAGTGTGCAATACTGTCAACTACAAGTAAAGCTCACCGATTCTGAAATGATTTGCCAGCAACGTTGTCTCTGTAGGAATCAAACATAACATGATATTGGTCTCTACTCCACTCCAAGACAACCTGCAAAGAAAAGAAAAACAAAAACCAACCGTCACTTGATGTCACCACCTTCTAAAACTAGACACTTTTCTCCTTTTGAAATATTTAATCACAATTTATTTCCTTCAAATTGATCTATGCATTTATGCACAACTGACCAAACCTTCATCCAAACGAAGTTATTACACTGAGCTAGCAATCAGACTCAGAACTTAGGAGCACACTGGATTTAAACAAACTTTGTTTTTTCTCTGCAAGAAATGATTTCATGTTTTATAGACATGCTTTATAAGCTACTATTCATTTAGGTTACCTCCTCCTTATCTCTTAGCCTTTAAAAATTCAGTAGTGTTTTCCCCCCACATATAATTTTGCTCATCTCCCTTTCTATTCTCATAAACAACATATTGAAGTAGATACACCTCTGAAATCTGAGCTTTGCAAACAGCCAGCCAGGCCAGGGCATATCCAATTATGCAAACTGACCTGTCCACAAACTTAAAACACAATAGCTCTTTCCCAACACAGGTGATGTCTTACAATGCAGCTGGACTAACCCAACAGTAAAGTATTTCTGCGAGCTGCAGCCTCTCTTCCATCCCCCAGCGTTTCTGCCACCCTCCCTTAGCTTGACACGAGCTCACCCGGCGTGCAGTGAGCCAAGTCACGAAGTTAAACCAACAGAAAGATGAACCTTCGAAACACAGAGCACTTTATCTTCCTCTACTTAGGTGCTGGAGCAGATGAGAAATGGTGGGAAGACACAGCTGAAGGCAGGGTTGTCTTCCCCACCTTCAGCCAGCCATCAAGGGCGCTTAGCTAAAATGCCAAGCTGCACCCAACTCATACACCCTTTGCCAGCTGTCCCCGTTCCTAGGCATACTCATAAATTAGCTATATGGGAAACTAATCACAAGCTGATTCTTACCTTGGAAAGCTGTAAGTTTACATTCCATTTCTATTCTTAAATGTGTATATATATACACATATACACACACACACAGAGCAAAGGCACACAGTTGCATTTCCATTACTAACAAGGTATCTGACATCATGGTTCTCAACAGAAAAAAAGAAAAACAACCCAGACTTCTCAATGCTAAAAAGGCTTAATAGGCTTTGATACAACAAAAAAACCCCATCAATAATTTGAGATGAAAATAATATAAAACATTTAGATTCCACTCTGAGATAAACTTGCTATGGTATCTTTTACAGTGCAAGTCCAACGTTAAAAACTTCAGTGGCATCTAGTGCTCCTTTAGAGATGACTTATTTTACCTGGATAAATATGTATTTATAGTACTGGAGTGGGAAAAAAAGTATCAGAAAAGGATAGTACTTACTTTACACCACTCTTCGTGGATTTAAATTTTACTATTGGTTATATCTTATATTATGGGAACTATGAAATACACCATTTCTCAAAGATACCATTCAAAACCATAACCTAAAGACCACCTCCCTCCCTTTTAAGAGGACACACACCTCTACCCTCATGCCCGCTAAAGCAAATTAAAGCCTTCCAGAGAGCAAGGAAGCCCCATCACGTGGCTGGATGGCAAGCGCGCACACACACAATTCCTGCCAAAGCTGCAAACGGTCTCTTTGTAACCAAGATCACATCTGTACCAGTTCATCCCCCTTACACAAAGGACACATGATTTCCCAGGTGAGCATAAAATCTCCTCCCTTAAATACCAAAGTCAAGAAGGATCTTAAAAAACACACTATTATGCTTTTTCAGTGCAAGTCTTTACATCCTTCTGCCAAATACGCTAGTTTAATACGGCGCACATAGAAATATATCCAGGCAGAAACATTTCCTACTACTGATAATGATGAATTGACACACACTGATCTGCTTCTAGAAGAAATACAGAAGCATTTGAGTAAGAATGTAATTTATTATATGAGTAGTACATCTCTCCAGAAGAAAAACGTCAACCATTCAAATGTTTGCTTTTTGCTTTTGTGTAACTATAACCAAAAAGACCAAGAACAGCTCTCTTTAGAAACACAGTCAGGAAAAAAGTTAAACTCTTCCCACCTGATACTTTTTTTTTTCCCCTGTAAATATTTCACCCTGTTGCATTATTTGAGTTGTAGTAATGCCTGGAGGCCACTTTGCTTCAACTTTACATACTGATATAAAACCACTAAGGGAACAACATTAAATATAGAACACTTTACAAAGCTGGATGACCAACAGAAAGGTGGCCAAAAAGGGGTTAGAACCAAATTGTCCTAAAACTTAAAAGTTCATCCTACAACGCTGTTACAGCATGGGCTTAGACTTGGCTACCCTATGTGTTTTTGCAGAAATGCTCCTGAATCATGCTTAATGCACTGTTATTTCATTGAGCTCAAGTTGTTTCTTGAAATCAAGCTCATTTTCACGTTGAAGACATCATTATCAATCTCAATTTCTTTACCCTAGCCATCTATTTTTATGCCAGCATTTATATTGATATTAGCATGAATTTAAGCAAGCAGATCTAATTTTGCCTACTAGGATGAAAACGGTGGCTCTGGGGATCAGGGAAAAGCAGAACTGCGAACACTGCTCAGACACCAGGGTCTGATAAGCATTGCCTCACGCTGCTTTTTATTGCTTGACACTTCCCCACAGATTGTTAAAAATGGTTGACCCCATAATTACTAGAAAGATTTCTGGTTTAATTTTCAAAACAGTCTATATTTTTATTAGTTGCTACCTTGCAGACTGTGCACTGAAGAAGTGTTTTCCATTCCCACTATAGCTGTCAGAAGAGGTCTAAGAGCATTTGCTCACACAAGTCTCGTCACTCCCAAACCTTAAGCTACCACTGTTTACCAAAACACACCACTTTAAATCATAAAAGTAAAGAACAAAATGCACACAAACATCTCTTACCATGCTCATTTACCATCACTGTAAAAAAAAAAAAAAAAGTTTTTTCTGTATATCTGTACAGTCATTCTATAAAGGGTGGGGATTTTGTTGGTGTTTTGTTTTGTTTGAGGTTTTTTAAACACTTCTGGTCACTTTTCTTTTTCCTTAACATATAATTTTGAAAGTTTACTCCTACATGAATCTGCCAGTTCTTTGCTCACTATCTAAATAGTATCTAAGCTTTCCAAATAGCTCTAAAAGGGCTGGAAGCAGCAAACTCAGATTTGTTAGGAAAATAATTCTGAGCAGTGATTTTAACTGATTGTCAGGGAAATCAGCCATAACCTAGACAACTACTGAAGTGTTTTAAAAAAATAATAAATATTTAAAGTTCTATGAAATCCTAAAGTTGGGTTTAAGTCCCCATTCTGGAAAAAAAGCAAAACTATACCCAAAGTTTCACAGCACCAACAGGTAGACACCAATCTGAGTTAATAATCATGTACAAACAGGTGCCTAAGAGTACTGCACAATTAATTAATTTGCTGATGGCTTTCAAGTGTTTCAGGAACTTGTGAACCCTGCAAGACAGCAGGAATGAAGTACTTTATGCAAAGAAGATGTACAGCTACACAAAATAAAGTTCTGATCGTGCTACACTCAGGAGTTTCAGATAATAATCTTTATGGCTCTTCTTTTTTTATCTGAAAGAACCCATCAAAATAAAACAGGGAAGAAAAAAAAAAAGGAGAAAAAAGAGAACAATTTAAGAATCAAATTCCAGTTTGGTTGCGTTTAATACTGCCGTCCTTTTACACTCACAAAATTACTTTCTTTAATTCCCTGAATACTTACTATACAGTCAAACACTACACTGTAGCAGGATTGGTTTTTTCCCCTCCAGATTCTTTCACTGATCACTTCCAAAATAGACAGGATAACATAAAACGAAGCTTTAAAATATACACCTATACAAAATCCTATATAGAAAAAGTAGAAGTTATATTGCATCACGTACAAAATAACAGGCAAACTGAGTCAAAAGCAGCGAGTGACAAAGGCAATCCAGAATCCGCTGAGCTACAGGCGGCTTGGAGAGGGGCTACATTTAACTCCTGAAACTTCAGAAAGGAAAAGAGATTCTGTCACTCCTGATTGCCATTCGAAGGCTACATCCAGCACAGGCTTTAGAAGAGTCAAATAATTAAAAGAAAGAAGAAAAAAAAAAACAACCAAAAAACCCACTAATAAATCACCTGATAAGGGAAGTGGAAGAAATTGCACAAGACAAGACAAGAGTTGGTCCCGGCACACGCAGATTCTCAGCTCTCCCTGCCAGGGCCCGCCAAGGGTGTATGTCAGGCACCCCCGGGGGTGCGGGTGTGGGTGTGGGGGGACACACTCAACGACCGTGTCACCCCCGGCGCTCCCAGCAGCCGCGTTATTCCCCACGGGCGCACTTCGCGCGCCAGCCGCCCCACGGCCGGGGAGGGTGGCCCGAGGAGAGGGAGCCGCCACAGAGCTGCCCTCCCGGGGCCGAGAGACACAAACCCCCGTAGCTGCGGCGGGCCCATCGCCAGCACCGCTTCAACGCACGGAAAACAGGCGGGGGTGCTCCGTGTCGCTTCTCTGCCGCGATGGTTAATATCCCAGAACAACAAGGGAGCACCACCACCGTAAAGCACGTTTTCTCCCTTATGTCTTTTATGTATATGTATATATATATATAATCCGCATTCCCGTCCAAGCCGCTTGCTGAAGAAACTGGCTGCTCAGAGGACATGACAACCACCCGGCTCCCGAAAGGGAAGAACGCCCCAAACCCACACGCACCCGCACCCCCCGTGCCGTGCAGCCGCGGGACCGCTGGGCGCCGCCTGCGCGGGC